>PITA01033772.1:0-12353 GCA_004023965.1 Spilogale gracilis | reverse complement strand
TTTTTTTTTTTTTCTAAGAATACATAAAGGTTTTCTATACATTTGGGATGCTAAAGTTGTTTCTCTTATATTACCTTATTGTTACAAATATCTTCTCTTGGTTTATTATTTGCCCTGCAACTTTATTCATGCTTTTTGAGAATTTTTAATACAGTTTTTAAAAATTCATGACAGTTATATTTAAGTCTTAACTTTTATGGATTCTTGGCTTTGTGACTTTCTTAGATTATGAAACTTTATGAAATATTTGTCTATTAATTTATAGTTTATATTTATATTTAACTATATTATATTTTAATTAATTATTAAATATATCAGATATACAAAAAGTATAAAAATAATATAATAAATGACTTTGTACAGATAAGAAAATAAATGTATTAAAACATAGCTGGAGCTCTCTATGTACCCCTATTTATTCCCTTCCCCTCTTCTTAAGAGGCTACCATTGTTCCAAATTCAGTGTTTATTATTTCAATATGTGCCTTTATCATTTTACTACATATATATGAATCCAGAAACCGTATTTTAATTATGCATTTATATTTTAAATGTTATATACATTTTATTATAATATAGGTTATCTTTTTGCAACTTGCCTTTTTTTTATTCTACCATGGAACAAATTTCTTTCTTTTTTTTTTTTTTTAAGATTTTATTTATTTGACAGAGAGAAACACAGCCAGAGAGGGAACACAAGCAGGGGGAGTGAGAGAGGGAGAAGCGGGCTCGATCCTGGGATCATGCCCTGAGACGAAGGCAGTTGCTTAACCAACTGAGCCACCCAGGCGCCCCACAACTTGCCTTTTTTAAACACAATATTAGATTTTTTTTTTTGAGTTACACATGTTGACTTATGAGAGGCAATTTATTCATCATCTTTGTTGTGTAGATGAGAATCCCATTGGATAAATATACTGCAGTGTATTTAACCCTTCTACTCTTAATGTTCCTGATATTTTGCTATTAAAAATTTGCTATAAATATTTTTGTTAATGTCTCCTTCTGCACATGCAGTAGAATTTCTCTAGAGTATATACCTAGAAATTGAATTATGCAGTTGTAGTCTGTGCATATTTTCAATGTGTTGAGCCTCTCCCTGGTGTTTTCATTGTATATGTTTTTGTTTATATTATTTACTTCTTCCCTTATTTTATTTATATGTAATATATTTATATTTTATTATTATTATATTATATTACAAGCTTCCTGAATTGGATCCTTACCTCATGAATTTTCAGTAATTTTCCTCTTTGTTATATCCATTTTTAAGACTAAAACAGCCAAGTACTGCTTTTGCTGTATCATGTAGATTTTGAGATTTATTATTATGTAGAACATACTATTTTCTAATTTCCAGCAGGCTTTCTACTTTGATCCACTAGTTACTTAGAACTATGTTACTTAATTTCTTTTTTTTTAAACTATTTTATTATTTATTTATTGATTGATTGATTGATTGATTGCATGAGCAAGGATAGGGGTAGAAAGAGAGGGAGAGAGAATATTAAGCCGACTCTGCACTGAGTGCGGAGCCTGACGTGGGGTTCAGACCCACAACCCTGAGATGATGACTAGAACTGAAATCGAGTTGGACACTCAAGTGACTGAGCTACCCAGATGCCCCAGGATTGTATTATTTAATTTCTAAACTATGGAGAATTTTAAAGAGATATTTATTTGTTTCTGGTGTTTAGCATATTACATTGTGATTGGGGTATTTTAAAAAAAATTTGTGAAGACTTATTTTATTGTTTAAATGTGAGCAATGAGAAAGATTTTGATCTCTTTCTCTATTCTATTATTTGTCCATTTCTCTTTATAACCCTGGTAATTTTCCTTTAAATAATGGGCTAGGTACATGCAAAATAAAAGTTGTACTTTCCCAGTGACTTTTTCTTTTGCAGTGGTTCTCTTTATTTTTAGTAATTCAGTATTTGACTCAAAGATAGTTTTGTTTAATATTAATATAGCAATACCGGCTTAATTTTCTTTCTTTCCTTTGACTTTTACCCTATTCATGTCCTCAGGTTTAAAGTGAGTAATGTTATGAAGAGCATTCAGTTAGATTTGTAATATTATCTCTTACAATCTCTTTTGTGATTGATGACTTTAGTCTACTTACATTTGTTGAAGTTACTGAAAAGTTTGGATTTGCTACTTATTTTGTGCTATTACTGTACATTTCCCCCTATGTTTTCTCTCCTGTATGCCTTACTTATTTTGAGATGGTCAATTTTTTTAAATGCATTTCTCCCCCTACTGAACTAAAAAGTATTTATTCCTTACATATTTTTATATGGTTATAATTAAAATTTTAACATGCATATAAAATCAAAGTCTAAAGCTAATCCGTATGTTTACCATTTCCCAACCAACATAAAATTTTATAATACTTTAACTTCAATTATCCATCTGCTGTATTTTACATAATTGATGGAAAATACATTAAGTTTAGCTTATTTTTTGCCTCATGAAGCTATTATATTTATAGTAATAATAATTATTTTAACAGCCTGGGTTTATCTACATTTTCCCATGTTTATGGATTTATTTGCTCAGCATTCCATCTTGTATGTCATACCTTCTCTATGTGTTCAGTTTCCTTTAGTGAAGATCTGTGTTGATAAACTCAATTTTATTCATACCAAAAATATCTTCCCCTCCCCACTGATGTTGAAAGATTAGCTGGGTACCAGGTTGAGATTTGTTTTCTCCAGCCATTTAGAATATGTGTCACTATCTTCTGGCTCCTGTTTTTGACAAGCCTGTTGTCAGGTTAAATGTTGTTCATTTTCAGGTAATTTCTCTTTTCTTTCCAGGTGCCTTTCAGACTTTCTTTCCTTTTTCTTTGGCGTTCTGTTGTTTGACTAAAATAGCCTAGTTACAAATTTCTTTGTGTTCCCAGAAGTAAGAGTTCTATCTTTTACCAGTTCTGGAAAAATATTAATGTTTAGCTCTTCAAATATTTTTTCCCTCAATTATCTATTCCCTTTTCTTTCCTCTCTTTCTTTGTATTTAAATTAGATTTCTCATAGATAGTCTCCTCCAATGATCTATGTCTCTTGATTTTCATATTTTTTAGCTCTCTGATTTTTATCAATGAAATTTTGGATAATTTCCTTTACCTTTCTATTAGTACACTAATTATCTCTTTTACTTTTTCAAATTGGCTTTTTAGCCTGTACTTTTCTTTCTTTCTTTCTTTCTTTTTAATATTTTATTTATTTATTTGAGAGAGAGAGAGAAGTCACAAGTAGGCAGAGAGGCAGGCAGAGAGAGAGGAGGAAGCAGGCTCTCCACTGAGCAGAGAGCCCAACGTGGGCCTCGATCCTAGCACCCCAAGATCATGACCTGAGCCGAAGGCAGAGGCTTTAACCCACTGAGCCACCCAGGTGCCCTAGCCTGTACTTTTCAATGAATAAATCTTTTATTCTAGAAATTACATTTAGTTCTTTAATAAATTTACTAGTAATTTTTATGGTATTTTGTTCCATTTTAGTTAGTTTTTTATTGTTGTAATTTTTATGGTATTTTGTTCCATTTTAGTTAGTTTTTTATTGTTGTTGTTGTTGTTGTTGTTTTTTAGATTTTATTTATTTGACAGAGAGAAACACAGCTAGAGAGGGAACACAAGCAGGAGGAGTGAGAGAGGGAGAAGCAGGCTTCCTGCCGAGCAGGCAGGCCGATGCGGGGCTTGATCCTAGGACTCCGGGATCATGACCTGAGCTGAAGGCAGCTGATTAAAGACTGAGCCATCCAGGCGCCCCTACTTTAGTGGTTTTTTTTTTTTTTAATTATTACAATATGTCCATTGTATTTATATTCTGAGCCCAATAATTATATTACTAAAGTATTTTGAGACTAAATTCTTCTTTTCTTTTATCATACTGGTTTTCATTGATGGTGCTTGTTTTCTTGTTTTATGTGTCACATTGGTTTGTGAGCTCATCTATGGGAATTCTTCACAACATAGTTTAGGAGTGTGCCTCTCAGAGAGGTGCCCTTTGATGGTAATGATTTGTTCATTTCTTGTCTTGGGACACTCAGAGTGTGTCTGCAGTTACAAATTCCTAGGAGAAACAGTTTTGTTCCACACAGAGCTTAGGCCAATACAGATGCTTTGTTATCTCCCTTGCTGGAAAGCAAATATGTTTCTAGCCCATCATTTCACTAAATATATAGCCTTCGGAGGGTGCTGCCTTTACTTGAGAAGTATCAGTTCCAACCTCCTACATTGAATGCATTCCATGTCTTATCTCTTATTCCTATATGACCATTAAAGCTCAACTTCTTGACCTGTAGACTCTTGCTTAATATGAAGTCTGTTTCCCCTTGCAATAAATAATTTGTGAGGGCATATTTTGACACTATGAAAATACTTTTTTCCCATTAAAAAAATTTTTTTAAGGATTTTATTTATTTATTTGACAGAGAAACATAGCTAGAGAGGGAACACAAGCAGGGGGAGAAGCAGGCTTCCTACCGAGTATGGAACACGATGCGGGACTCAAACCCGGGACTCCGGGATCATGACCTGAGCCAAATACAGAAGCTTAATGACTGAGCCACTCAGGTGCCCCTCCCATTAAAATTTTACTCACTTGTTTTAACATTCATTGAAGATTCTTGCCTCAATCAGTTAGTACTATACTATTTATAAAAAGGTAATTTTCCTGGGGTGCCTGGGTTGCTCAGTTGTTATGCATCTGCCTTTGGCTCAGGTCATGATCCCGGTGTCCTGGGATCAAGCCCCACACCCTTTCTCTCTCTCTCTCTCTCCCTCTGCCCCTCCCCCTGCTTGTGTGTGCTCTCTCTCTGTCAAACAAATAAAATATTAAAAATAAAAAACGTGATTATGGAGGGGCCTCCCCTGAGCCCACTGTCAGGCAGGAACTATTTCAAGGCATTTATTGCAGTGATCAGGACCTGGCTGGGGCACAGACTGTCATGGTTTTGTGGAAGAAAAAGCGGCTTCCTGTTTTTGGCAGAGGCTCCTGTGAGGTGTGTGTGGGGCCAATGAGGATGAGGGGGAGGATTGTCTTAAAAAGTAAGTTGTCAACAATGGAGACAATCCAAGCAGGAGTTAGGGCTCCGAAGAGATTGGGGAAGAATGTTCTTGAGGCCCACAGGCAACAAGAAGGCCTTCCCCACCCAAGGTGTGATGCACCACATCCCTTCTTCCAAATGTGTTCGTCCCATGTTTTACACTGAACTCTGCTGCTCTGTATTTAGTTTGCAGTCTACAATTGTTGGTCCAGAAGTCAACGTTGATAGTGGTTCAGATACAGGCAGACATATTTCATAGAGTTTAGAATTTTCGCTTGAATGTAAAGAGCTACATTTAACCACCGAAGTTGCTGTGCAGTTAAAGAGTTACTTGCTTTCAATCAACTGTACATGTTTCTTCAATAATCCAAAACAACGTCACAAACAAAAGTGGTATTTGCCTTTGAGCGTAATACTGGCATGTTTGCCTCAACGGCTGACTTTCCTTTGTTGTCCAAACAGCTTTCTTCACTTATTCTTGGTGGGTTTTTTTTTTTACAAGAATGCAGAACCTGATTGAAAAAGATTATGAAACAGAAAAAGTCGCATAGAGATTTTTTCCCCCTCTTTGTGGTTTTTCAGTTAAGACCTCTGACTCGCTTTGCATTTTCTTAATTTTTTTTTTTTGTTGTTGTTGTTGTTGTTTTCTACAATGAGAAGATCGGGGAGGGTTGCTTTTTCCTCTAGGAGAAAAATGAAATGAGCACAAGTCATTCTTTTGAGGATTGGCAAACTGTGGCTCAGAGGCCACATACGGTCCTCGTACATAAGCTTTTATTGGTACCCAGCTGTTCTCAATCATTTCCATATTGTCTGTAGCTGCTTTCCAACAAAACCCGAGCTGAGCAGGTGCAGCAGGTATCCTGTGACCTACAAAGACTAAAACATGTCCTATCCTCCTGCCCTTTTCAGAAAAAGATTGCTCTTCCTTGCTTTTGAATGTGCTGGAACAGAATGGTTTGATGACCCGAGTAAGTTATTGCTTTTCTGAGAACAGCTGGTCTGTGTTTATATGTCCAATAAGGATTGCATAGATGTGCTGTCCTGCATATACCTTCAGTGGATGCTGCTTCTCATGCTATCTATCCCATTTGACTTTTTAAAAATCTGAAACATTGGCCGCTCCCAAAAGTTAATTGTGAGGATTAGATTAGTTAACATGTGTCAAGGGCCTAGAACTTAGTAAGTACTACATACATATTGGCTACTGATATGACAGTGTATAGTTTGCATGAATCAATATAACCAGAGGCCAATCTTTCATGCTATTGATTTAACAATAAATGCATAGAGGAGGTTTGGTGATGACCCCCTTAGTGTTGAGCATGGCATTAGGCACCGGGAATACTGATGCTCACAGTAGGCAGTGTTCTCCCCTCACGCCACTAACATGGTCTGGCAGGGATTTGGCATTCTTGGAGAAGGGACAGGTCTGCATTAGGTTGAGCACAGCCAGGAAATATAACTTTTCCATAGGTGTATTTTTATTTAGGAGGATTGTTTATTTTCTGTTAATAATTTGATGGTTGCTTGGCTCAGAGTTAAGAGATAAATTTGAAATTTCACCACCTTTTCCACCAGTTATTCTGGGTCTTAGATCTACCAAGCTCAGGACTAGGAGTTCAATTCGACAGGAATGAGACTGCTCTCGATCTGAATTTTGGTAAGGCGGGGGTCAAAAGGTCAGGGACAAAGGAGAATGGGTGGTGCTTGGAGATTAATGTTGGCTAGAACTTGACTCTTAGCAGTGAGAGGGGAGGGATTGGATTCATTCATAAACTGGATGTTGGAGTCAGGTTATGGGCTGGAATTCATGCATTAACGTGTTGAGGTAGATGTCTGGCTCCTAGACATGCTTGGTAGATGTTCCTCCTCTTCCTTTTCCATCTTCTTTTGCTTCACTATCCCCTTCCTCCCTTTCCTTTTTCTCTTTATTGTTATAATTACTGTTATCTAGGTGGCTGATATAGTGTACCAGTAATAACAGCAGGGGGACTAAAATATCTCTGCTCATGTGCACAGGGAGAATTTGTGGAAGCCTTCTGTCTATGCCTGTGCCCTGAGTAAGGGAAGAAATCTTGAGAATTCATACCCATGGGCCTCTACTACATTCAGATTAAACATTCAAATTTACACTCTTCAGATGCTGTGGGATCCTTCCATTGAAGAGTTTTCTTTCTTTCTTTTTTTTTTTTTTAAGATTTTATTTATTTGACAGAGAGAAACACAGCCAGAGAGGGAACGTAAGCAAGGGGAGTGAGAGAGGGAGAAGCAGGCTTCCTGCCGAGCAGGGAGCCCGATGTGGGGCTCGATCCCGGGTCTCCAGGATCATGACCTGAGCCGAAGGCAGTCGCTTAACCAACTGAGCCACCCAGGCGTCCCGAAGAGATTTCTATAAAAATTGCTCAGAGTTGGTAAAAGTAGGGTGCCTGAAAGATGAAAACACAAAATCCACATATTTGAGGCACAACATGTAACTCAGATTCTAAAAATGGCCGCAGATAAAGCAATGCCAAGAGCAAGCTTGGAACCTAAACTTTTGAAACAGAAGGAAACCATGTGCCCTGAGTTAGAATCAGAAAACACAAAAAAGGTGGTCTCAGAATCCCATGGATTTAAGTTATAGAATGATAATCTAAAGACTGTTAACTAAACAATATTATTAAAGTCATAAAAATACTCAAAACGAGAGAAGAGAATGAGAGACTATGAAAAAGAGAATATGTAGATTTGAGAAGGGATCAGAGAGAACATGAAGAGTTCTGAAGAGCATAGATAGCCACACCCTGAATCCTTGTTGAGGAAAATGTAGAACTCCAGATTCGAAGATAAGACTTCAAAAGACAAGGGGTGCCTGGGTGGTTCAGTCCTTAAGTGTCTGCCTTCCGCCAGGTCATGATCCTGGAGTCCTAGGATTGAGCCCCACGTCGGGCTGCCTGCTTGGTGAGAAGCCTGCTTCTCCCTCTCTAACTCCTCCCACTTGTGTTCTCTCTCTAGCTGTGTTTCTGTCTGTTAAATAAATAAATAAAATCTTTTAAAAAAAAGACTTCAAAAGACAAAATCAGAATGAGGAGGAACAGGAGGACTGGTTGAAACCATTTCTAAATGACAGAGATCTAGCTATATGCTGTTCTGTGTTCTTCTGTTTTTTTTTGGTGTATTAAATAAAACCTTGTTTTTAGGGGCATCTGGGGGGCTCAGTCAGTTGAGTATCTGACTCTAGATTTCAGCTCAGGTCATGACCTCAGGCTTGGCGGATGGAGTCCTGTGTTGGGCTCTGCACTGGGTGTGGAGTCTCCCAGAGATTCTCTCTCCTTCTCTGCCCCTCCTCCATTAAAAAACCCCACTGTTGGGAGTGCCTGGGTAGTTCAGTCATAAAGCATCTGCCTTAGGCTCAGGTCATGATCCCAGAATCCCAGGATAGAGCCCTGCATTGGGTTTCCCGCTGGGTGGGAAGCCTGCTTCTCCCTCTCTCACTCCCCCTGCTTGCGTTCCCTCTCTGGCTGTGTTTCTCTCTGTCAAATACATAAATAAATCAAAAAACAAAACAAAACAAAACAAAACACCAACTCCCACTGTTTTTAAAAAGTGATGTTAAGTAATTTTATTTATTAATTGAGTAAGGAAAAGGTTGAGAGCTTCAGCCAGTTCAGCTTCCTCAATAAACTGGTAATGTGTTGGAGGAAGAAAAAAAATTTAGTAATTAAAAAAAAAAGGTTGAGAAATCCTGATCTGTTACAACTGTGTAAGAGAAAAGTTATGATGTAATTATGGCCGAGTTTCCCCTCACTTCTTCCCTCCGAGCATTCCATAACATTTCACAGAAGCACAGAGCAAGCAAAGAACAGTCTATCCGGTATGAGACTCATCATAGGTCTCTGAGTTTGGGTAAACGTGCTCAAAGGAGACATCAGAAGATGATATGAATTGCTTTCCAGCCTGAGGTTTAAGAGAATAAATAAAAACATTGTCATCAGATACTTTTCCCTTCCCATACTGAACTTTCTCCACCCCCACCATCCTCCTTGTTTTCTCATTACTTTGTGAGATCGCTCTGGCTTAGAATACAGCGCACAGGCTTTGTGATCAAATATCTCTTGGAATGAAATCTTCCCTCCCTTGCTACCTAGCTATGCAACCTTAGGCTTGGAGTAGTCCAGCCCTTATCTGTGGGGGATGAGTTCCAAGACCCCTAGCGGGTGCCTGAAACCACAAATGGTACTGAATGCTCTAGATACGATGCTTTTTCCCTATGTGTGCACACCTCTGATAAAGTTGAATCTGTAAATTAGGCATAGTGAGAGATTAACAACAAGAACTACTAATAAAATAGAACAATTATAATAACAAGACCGTCATAAAAGTTCCGTCAATGTGGTCTCTCTTTCTCTCTCAAAATTACCTTGCAGTCCTGTACTCACCTTCTTCTTGTGATGCTGTGAGATAATAAAATGCTGGTGTGATGATGCCAAGTGAGGGGAAGGACATAGGCACTGTGATGACATGTCAGGCTACTGTCGATCTTCTGGTGAGAGCTCAGAGGGGAGAACCATCCGCTTCTAGATCATGTTGACTACGGATTAGGGAGGACTGAGGACTACTGCACCAACCTCTCTGAGCCCTAGTTGCTTCATTGGCAAAAGCAGAATAGTCAAAATAAGGGATGTGGGGATGAACTGCTGGCCCATGGATGACAGGCCTGGAACGTCTCAGGCAACTAAGGACTGTCAGTTTCCAACCCTTCCATTTCCCATTTCCTTGATGTCTTCATTTCCAAGAGAAAATAACCTACAGAATGCAATAGAGTGTCTTACATTGTCAACAGCTATTTGTTGAATATTTGGACGTGGCTTGTTTTAGGCTCAAGGAGAAAGAGTCACAATCCCCTAGGGAAGATTCAGAAAGACTGTTAACAGAGAGAATTTTTTTTAAATTAACATAGAAGGGCACCTGGGTGGCTCACTTGGTTAAGTGACTGCCTTCGGCTCAGGTCATGAGCCCGGAGACCCGGGATCGAGTCCCACATCGGGCTCCCTGCTCGGCAGGAAGCCTGCTTCTCCCTCTCTCGCTCCCCCTGCTTATGTTCCCTCTCTGGCTGTGTTTCTCTCTGTCAAGATTTTATTTATTTATTTCACAGAGAGAAACACAGCTAGAGAGGGGACACACCAGGGGGAGTGAGAGAGGGAGAAGCAGGCTTCCCACTGAGCAGGGAGCTTTATGCAGGGCTGGATCCTGAAACTCCAAGATCACAACCTGAGCCGAAGGCAGATGCTTAATGACTGAACCACCCAGGCACCCCTGTATCATCAATCTTACATGATTCACAGCACTTACCATAGCACGTACCCTCCCCAATGTCCATAATCCAGCTACCCTATCCCTCCCTCTGCACTCCCCATCAACTCTGTTTGTTTCCTGAGATTAAGAGTCTCTTGTGATTTGTCTCCCTCCCTGGTCCCATCTTGTCTCATTTTTTCCCTCCCTACCTCCATGGACCCCTGCCCTACCTCTCAAATTCCTCATATCAGAGAGATCATATGATAATTTATCTTTCCCTGATTGACTTATTTCACTTAGCATAATACCCTCCAGTTCCATCCATGTCATTGTAAATGGCAGGATTTCATTCTTTCTGATGGCTGCATAATATTCAGGGGTGTGTGTGTGTGTGTGTGTGTGTGTGTGTGTGTTCTTTATCCATTCATCCGTTGATGGACATCTAGGCTCTTTCCGTGGTTTGGCTATTGTGGACATTGCTGGTATAAACATTGGGGTGCACATGCCCCTTCAGATCATTACATTTGTATCTTTAAGGTAAATACTCAGTAGTTCGATTGCTGGGTCATAGAGTAGCTCTATTTTCAATGGAAAGAACGTTTTTCTCATAAAAAAGCAGAACGCTATTTTCTGGGTTTTTTTCCTTGATGTGAAGCATTACAGTTGATGTTTCCAGGAATTCAGAGAGACGTGAGGCAGGATTAGTCATTTAGAAAATAATCATTGAACACCTGCAAAGTATGTTTTATACCTGTGTATATAAAATGACCAGATTTCCTGAGGGCAAGGAGAAGAGATTCTCCTAGCAATAGACTTCCAATTCTTTTAATCCGCCTCTCCCCTATGCTTGATAAGAATTTTAGAAGGATTCTGAGGGGCACCTGGGTGGCTTAGTTGGTTAAGCCACTGCTTTCAGCTCAGGTCACGATCCTGGAGTCCCGGGATCGAGTCCCAATCAGGCTCCTGGCTTCGCGGGGAGTCTGCTTCTCCCTCTGACCTTCTCCTCTCTCATGTTCTCTCTCACTCACTCTCTCTCAAATAAATAAATAAATAAATTTTTTTAAAAAAGAAGGATTTTTGGTACCTTGTCTGCGGGCTCCAACAAATTTTATCATTCTTAGCCCATGACTTCTCTGGTAATAAGAGATCATAGTTTTTCCATACACAAGTTTTCAAATGTCCTCATTTTGCAAAAGATTTTATTTATTTATTTGGATAGGCAGCAGTGAACGAGAGTAATGAGTGGGAGAGCGCGCGAGAGCGAGAGTGTGCACACACAGCAGGGGGTCGAGGTTGGGGGCAGAGGGGGAGGGAGAAGCAGACTCTCTGCTGAGCAGGGAGTCCAGTGTGGGGGCTCTATCCCAGGACCCTGGGATCATGACCTGAGCCAAAAGCAGAGGCTTAACTGACTGAGGCCCGAGGATCCCCTCAAGTACTTCGGTTTTTAAAAAAAAACTTGTAATATATGTTGTTATTGTTGTTGTTGTTTAAATCAGATACCTTAGAGCTATGAGCCCTGCTATACATTTTGGTAGACTCTGTTCCCTGTAGGAATGCTTGGGCTTGTCTGATTGATGCCTTCCTTCTTGTCTAAGAATTCTGTATTAAACATCTTGTTTCTATACGTGCAGGCCTGACTGTCGGTGTCAGATTGAGTACAGGGTCTCACGCTTAGGAATTGCACAATGTCAGAATCTGTTTGTTATGGATGAGTTGGAATTACAGAGATGACTGACTGGTTGCATTTTTCAGAAAATCACCCAGCAACCAAACTGAACGTATGAAAATAAATGTGAATGCAATACACCGGCTTCTGAAGTTGAGCAAGTTTTGTTTTTAAATAAAGCTGTTCAGGTGAAACAGCCTTTCTTGAGTCTGTATTATCTCAGAAAAATCAGGAAATAGCCAGGTAATTGTACAAACAAATTTTAAAGCAAACTCTATATGAGAGTATTTTAAAAAGGACCATATATTTTCCAAGGAAGTAAAATCTGTTTTAGGTATTTTGTGTAGGGATAAGTAAAGTT
>PITA01033771.1:0-12358 GCA_004023965.1 Spilogale gracilis | reverse complement strand
TTCCACATATAGTATCATGTCATCTTTTTGCCGATGTTCTTTGTCTCTCGTGGCGGTCCAGAAGTGGGAAATATCACATTTCAGGCTGGTTTCATGGGTGTTCACGGTGGTCTTGTAGTGGTTTTTTTGTTGGAATTCAGCTCTCTTCAGGGAACTCCCTGAAATGCGGTCACCTGGCCTTCCGCCATCTTGACCCCCCTCCTTATTGAGCAGTTTTGAGCAGGTTTTTATATCAGTGGAAAAGATCAACTAGAGAAATCAATGATTTAGAAGAGATGAAATTTAAATTCAACAGGCATAAAGGCAATGTTCTTTTAGGTCCCCTAAATCAATTGTGTAAATACAGGACAGAGACTTGGCAATGTTTCCAATGTAAAGAAGCCATGGAGGTATATTTGGTCTCAAAGCCTATAAGATTCAATAGTATAAAAGTCACTAAAATATGTCAGTGGGTTCTTAAGCTGCCTTAAAGGACACACAGTATCAATATTATGAGACTGAATGTTACTTTGGTCTTTTGTACTTGTCATTCATTCATTCACCTGATACTTATTTTTCCGATGTACTGAGCCTACGCAGTTAGGCCTTGTGTAAAATCTTGTATCCCTTTCTAGATCCCAAATTTTGAAGGATCCTGACAAACTAAGTAGTATTCAAAGGAAAGCAAAACAGAATGGTGAAGGGCTGAAAGCAATGTCATGTGAATGGTCATTCATTCATTCAGCAGACATTTATTGAATATTGGTCATTCATTCATTCAGCAGACATTTATTGAGTATATAATGCAAGCCAGACAGTGTAGTAGACACTGAAAAGAGAGCCAGTCTTGCCCTCACAGATCTTATATTCCACTGGGAGAGACAGTAGATAGGTAATTTGGTAGGTTAAAATTATCTACAAATCCTATACATCACCTCACATCAAAAGATGGTCTGTTTCCTTACCCTTTATATTTAGACTAGCCTTGTGACTTGATTTAACCAGTAGGATATAGTAGAGCTCAAGAAGTATTGCAGCTTCAGCTGTTACCCTCTCAGAACCTGGAGACCACCATATGAAGAAAACCAGGCTCAGCTCCTGAAGGATGAAAGACTAAGAGACAGAGTGGCCTAACTGTCCCAGCCAAGGTGCTAGTCCATTATTTGGCCCTGGGTATCCTGTCTAAGTTATAACCATCTAGTTATAGCAGATCTGACCCAAATCAGAAGAACCATCCAGCTTAATCCATTGAAGAGTGAGAATAAAAAACCATTGTTTTTAGCCACTAAGTCTTGGGGTAGTTTGTTATACAGAAAAGGCTATATACATGTTATATAGAAAATGTCCCATGATGGTAAGTGCTTTTAAGAAAAATAAAGTAGGTATATGGGACGCCTGGGTGGCTCAGTTGGTTAAGCAACTGCCTTCGGCTCAGGTCATGATCCCGGAGACCCAGGATCGAGTCCCACATCAGGCTCCCTGCTCGGCAGGAAGCCTGCTTCTCCCTCTCTCACTCCCCCTGCTTGTGTTCCCTTTCTCGCTGTGTTTTTCGCTGTCAAATAAATAAAATCTTTAAAAAAAAAAAATAAAGTAGGTATGAATAGTTGTGCACGTATTTGTGTTAATAAAACCATAAAACTACCCCCCCAAAAAAGAAAAAGAAAGTAGGGGGAATAGAGATTGGCAGCTGGAGGGAGGCAACTGCCTCCTGTGACTGCAGTATTATTTATATCACCTTAGAAATTCTCTGTAAGGAGATAATATTTGAGCGGAGACCTGAGGGAGTAAGTTATACACAAATCTGAAGAAAGAATATTTTAGGCAGAAAGAACATCAAGAACAAAGAGCATACTATATGTTTATTGAATTGTAAGGAGATTGGCTAGAGTATAATGAGCAAAGGAAAGAATGATAGGAGATATGATTAGATAGGATACCCAGGGCTAAATGGTGGAGTAGCTTGAAAGCCATACTAAGAATTTTGGCCTGGATTTTTAAGTGTGATAGGAATGATGTTACTTGATTTACAATAATTAGACTACCTTGGCAAGTGTAGAGAAAATAGGGAGTCAAGAGTGGAAGCAAGGAAGTTAGTAGAGAATATTGTAACCTAAGAAAGAATGACACTGGTTTAGACTAGGGTTTTTGTGATGAAAGAGGTTAAGAATGGTTTGGTTGGTGATATATTTTGAAAGTGAAGCCAACGAAGTTGATGGATTGGGGGTAAGAAAAAGGTGAGGAAGAATGACTTAGGTTTTTGGCCAAAGCAGTAAAGAACAAGAAACCTTGCTATAATGAGACTTAGAGGGCTTCTATGCAATAGCTACTATTTGAAATGTTGCACATACATGTGAAGTCCCTCTTCTGTGCTTTTGTGAGGGCAGAGGTATGTTTAGGAGAAGGGACCATGAGCCTTTTGAATATTGGACCTCTATGTGGAAAACTTTTTATAGTTGGAGTTATATTAACTCCCCTTCACAAGTTATCAGTCAACTAGTAATTATGGAGTACCTTCTGGGAGCTAGGCCCTATTCTAGGCACTGCAGCCGCAGCAGTGGAAGAAGTGATGTTCAGACAGAGCAGTGAAGCTAACTTGAGTTTGAGAACTTCTGGAGAACAGTTTGTTAGGGATGTCATAGGAGGTGTTCGTTTATTGGGTAATGAGGTGTAGAACCCTTTAAGACTCTTCCAGCTCTGGGGCACCTGGGTGGCTCAGTTGGTTAAGCGACTGCCTTCGGCTCAGGTCATGATCCCGGAGACCCGGGATCGAGCCCCACATCAGGCTCCCTGCTCGACGGGAAGCCTGCTTCTCCTTCTCTCACTCCCCCCTGCTTGTGTTCCCTCTCTGGCTGTGTTTCTCTCTGTCAAATAAATAAAATCTTTAAAAAAAAAAAAAAAGACTCTTCCAGCTCTATGTTTCTGTGATTCTCTAATCACCTCATACACTGAATCAAGACTTAAAGTATTCCTCAAATTCTCCTGTCTCTACCTTAATCTTTTTTTAATGGCTATATTGATATATAATTCATATACGATGTGATTCATCCTCTAAAGTGTACAATTCAGTAGTTTCTGATGTACTTACAGATCTGTGCAGCCATCACCACCATCGATTAGACAGTTTTTATCACCTCACAAAGAAACCAAACCCCGTATCCTTTAGCCAAAGCCTCCCTCCCTTGTACCACCCCCTTCTCCCTTCTCCCTTCTCCTAATTCTCAGTTCTATTTCACTGATATGGATGTTTGTCCTTGTACCAGTATCACACTGTCTTTGGTGACTTTTGCTTGGTGTTAATTTTGTGAAGTGCAAGTCCTCTTACTTTATTCTTCTTTTGTAGGATTGTTTCAGCTATTCTGGATCCCCTACAATTCCATATGAATTTTAGAATTGGGTTGTCAGTTTTTACAAGGAAATTAGCTGGATTCTGATCCAGATCGTGTTGAGTCTATAAGTCAGTTTAGGGAATATTGCATCTTAACAATGTTAAGCCTATTGATCCATGAACATGGGATGTTTTTCTGTTCATTTAGATAATTTAATTTCTTTAACACTACTTTTATAGTTCTAAGTGTATAAGTTTTGCACTTTATAAGTTCATTCCTAAGTGTATTATATTCTCTTTATGCTAGTATGAAAAGAATTATTTTCTTAATTTCATTTTTGTATTACTCATTGAAAATGTATAGGAATATCATTGATTTTTATATTTTGGTCTTAATCACCTGCAGCCTTGGTGAACTTATTAGTTCCAGTGCTTTCTTAGTGATTTCAGGATAAGATCATGTCACCTGTGAATAGAGGTAGTTTTATATCTTCCTTTCCCATCTGGATGCCTTTATTTCTTTTTCTTACCTAATTAGTCTCGAGTACAATATTGAAAAGTTGTGAGAACAGATATCCTTATCTTGTTTCTGATATTAGGGAAAATAATCCAATCTTTACTCCATTAGCATGATATAACTGTGGGTTTTTTATAGATGCCCTTTATCAGGTTAGGAAGCTCCCTTCTATTTTTGGTTTTTTACTCTGTAGATATAATGGACCATATTAATTTGTTTTCAGTTGTTAAGCCAACCTCACATCCCTGGGATACATTTCAGTTGGCCTAGTGTATAATTTTTTTTATATGTTACTAAATTCAGGTTGCTTGTATTTTGTTGAGTTTTTTAAATCCATACTCAAAAATACTCGTCTAGTTTTATTGTGATGTTTTTGGTTTTAGTGTCAAGATAATGTGGGCCTTATAAAATGAGTTAGGAAGTGTTTCCTCCTCTTCTGTAAACCATCTAGGCCTAGCTTTTGCTTTGTGCATAGTTTTTGATTACCTCATTCAGTCTCTAAAGTTGTTATAGGTCTCTTCATTGTCTGTTCCTTCTTGAGTTAAGTTTATTTCTCTACGGTTGATAATAACATTGGTTTTTTGTTCTAGTAATTTGACTGTGTTCTGTTTTCTCTTGGCCAAACAAGCTTAAGGTTTATATTGCTGATCAACAAGTTAAAGGATTCTTTTGAAAGAACTAGCTTTTGGGATCATTGCTTTCTTTCTCTCTCGCCTTTTTTTTTCTGTCTCTCTTTTATTAATTTCTGTTTTAACTTTTACTGTTTCCTTCCTTTTACTTGCTTTAGGTTTACTCTTCCTTTTAGTGTTTTAAGGTTGAAGGTTAGGTCCTTGATTTACTATCTGTCTGTTAACATGGGGATTTACAGCTATAACTGCCATGTTGTAAACACTGATTTAGCTATACTCTGGGAGTTTTAATATGTTGTGTCTTCATTATCATTTATCTTAAAGTACTTTCTGATTTCCTTTTTGATTTCTTTTTTGACTTATTGATTGTTCAAGAGTATGTTGTTTAATTCCCACACATTTATTTCTTAAAAATGTCTTTGTTTTTATTTTTAATTTCATGCCATTGTGTTTGGAAAACATAATGTATTATTTCATTCCTTTTAATTTGTTGGAGTTTGTTTAATGGCCTAGCACATGGCCTCTCCTGGAGAATGCTCCATGTTCACTTGAGAAGAGTGTATAATTCTGTTTTTGTTTGGTGAAATGTTCTATAGACATCTGCTAGATCTAGTTGGTTTAAGTAGTATGCAGTTCTTTTGTTTTCTTGTTGATCTTCTGTCTAGTTCTATCCATAATTGAAAGTGGGGCATTAATTTTTGTTGTCGAATTGTCTTTTTTCTCTCTTTATGCCTTTTAGTTTCTGTTTTTGTGCTCTGTTGTTAGATGCATATATGTTTATAATTACCACATCTTAATGAATTGGCCTTTTTATCATTATTAAATGTCCCTTTTAAAACCTGATTTACATTTTTTTTGTTTTAAAGCCTATTTTGAGTATATGCATTTTCGTTTTTCTGTGGTTGTTTTTTTCTTGATGTGTGTTTTTGCATCCTTCTATCTTCAGTCTGTCTTTGAATCTGAAGTGTGTGTCTCTGGCAGACAACATGTAGTTGGGTCATGTTTTTTAATCCACTCACATATATTGTTATTAGCATAGTTGTATTTACATCTGATTTTTTGTTTTCTATGTCTCATGTCTTTTTTATTCCTTTGTTAATCCTCTTTTACTACTGTCTTTTACATTGAGTAAATGTTTTCTCTGTAGATTTTTAATTTCCTTAATTAGTTTTAAATGGTTTTTGAAATTTTAAAAAAGCGATTGGGGTGCCTGGGTAGCTCAGTAGGTTAAGTGTTTGCCTTCAGCTCAGGTTGTGATTTCAGGGTCCCAGGATTGAGCCCCGCATTGGGCTCCCTGCTCAGTAGGCAGTCTGCTTCTCCTTTTCCCTCTGCCTACCCCCCCACCCTGCTCGTGCTCTCTCTTGTGCATTCTCTCTCTCAAATAAGTAAATAAAAATATTTTTTATAAAGTAATTTCTCAAGTGTTTATCATATGTAGCTTCATTTATCAGACTCAGCTTCATATTTATAGTAGATTCCAGTAACACATAGAAACGTTAGTCTTACATAGCTCTATTCCCATTTCACCTTTTTTGTGGTATTGTTATACACATTATATCTACTAATGTTATAAACCCAATGGCACATTTTAGAATTATTACTTTGCCATCTGCTGTTATTTCCTTACTCCATTACAGCTTTGTTCCCACACCTTTTTACTGTTATTAACAAATATATTATGCATGTATTTCTAAATGTTATAGGTCCAACAATATATTCTGTACATATTATTTTATATGGTTGCATTTTTAATCAATTAAGAGAAGAAAGAAAAATATGCATTTATATTGCCTTTTATAATTACAGTTATCTTTACCAGCACTCTTTGTGAATTCAGATTACCATTTGTGGTCATTTGCTTGTAGCCTAAAGAACTTCCTCTAGTATTTCTTCTAAAGTGGTTATACTAACAACAAAATCTTTCAGTTTTGTTTGTCTGGGATAGTATTTGTATTGCCCTCATTTCTGAAGAAATGCTTTGCTGAAATTTGGATTCTTGGTCTTCCATTTTTCTTCGAAGATTTTGATTACGTTATCCCACTGCCTTCCGGCCTCCATTGTTTCTGTTCTCAGCTGTTAATCTTATTGGAGGGTCTTTCTATAAGTGACACATTGTTTTTCTCTTGTTGCTTTTAAAGATAAACTGAGGCATATTAAAAAATTGTAAGAGTTTATTTGAGCAAACAATCTATTTGAATTGGGTATCACCAACTGAAATTGGTTGAGAACACTCCACTGACAGGAGCTAGGGGAAATATATTTATAGAGAAGAGGCAGAAGCAAAACAAATTATTTGATTGGCCATACCTGAAGCTTTTTTTAAATTTTGTTCTGTAGATATGTAATGGCTTCTTTGGAATCTTTTCCCATGAATGCATCTGATCACTTTCATAGGTAGCTGCTGTTACTGCTTTTTTATTATGTATGAATGGGTCATACTGTCATACTTTCCTGTTTCTTTGCATGCTTTGCAGTATTTTGTTGGAAACCAAACATTTTATATTATGTGTTGTAGCTGCTCTGGGTACTCGTTCACAGGGAGGGATGATTATTATTATTTGTTTAGTTAGTAACTGTCTGTATTATTTTAGTGAAATTGACATCCCCACCCTGAAATGTTCAGCTTCTTACATTGCTCCCCAAGGAGGCATAGCTTTCAGTATGCCATCAGTTACCATGGGATGACAGTGGTACTGGTAGGGCAATCTTCCTCTCTTTCTTGATCACACCCAACTGGAAACTCCCCTAATTCCTGACTAGTTACTCAGTCATTCTCAACAATATAAATTCCTCTACAAACTAATACAATCAAATAGTTGTTCCTTTGATCAAATAGTTTCTGGTATCAGTGTTTGATTTTTGTTCTAAACCCAGGAGGGCGCCTCTCTGTTTGTTCCCTGGTTCTGTCCTGTGAACTGGCCTACAGTCTAAGCTGTATGTTCACTAGATTCATGAATCTCCTCCCAGTTATTTTTCAGAACCTCTGTTGTCCCTGTACTATCCCTAAGAGCACCCTCCATGCAATGTTGCAAATGAAGTCAATTCCTTTGGAAAGAAATTAGGGGCTTTCTGTTTTATGGCCTATGTATATCACAGGCAAAATCTCTGCCAGGGCTCTGGAGCTGAGGGTAGAAACTATGGCAGTCTTCTCTCCAAGTGAAACCCCCACTGTAGGAGCTAAGCATGTAATGCAGGGAGCAGTAGTCTTCTTGGCTTGCCTCTTCTGTGTGGAACTGCCTTGCCTGATAGAATGGGAAGAGTGCTCTTGAGGCCCAGTACACTTAAGGTAGAACTTTTGTATCACTTCCTTAGGACTTAGCCTCAGCATCAGGCAGCTAGGGGCAGGAAGAGAAATATAGAGATCCTATTCCTCCCAGGAAAAATGCCCTTTGTCCAGGAGCTGGGGAGAGAAGGGACCCTATGTTTTTGGTGGCAGCAGTCCAGCAGAAGTCTGCCTGCCTGAGCTGGGAGGAGAGAAGGGGGAAGCTGTGTTGGTTCAAATACCACAGTTTCCTGCCTTTCTTACTGAATTTTTCATAGATTTTCTTGAATTGATGTTTCTTTTTTACTTTTGCTTTTAAGACCATTTTCAGAGGCTTTACGTGGTTGGGGTTTTTTACATAATTTTTTCACCAGTTCCAGTGGGGAGGAGATCAGTGGAACTCCTCATGCCAGAGTCAATCTGTCTGCCTCCACATGATTTTAACATCTTTCTTTTTTACGATATGTGGGTGGCCTTTAAGAACCCTTCAGATCAGTGGGTGATAATACTTTTTACTTCTGTCTTAGAGATCTTTGGTATGAGATATTCATAAGTTTTAATGAAAGTTAAATATATAAAAATCCATGAAAAGACCTAAGAAAGACCCAAGGATATAAGGCAACTTGTAGCTTCTTATTCCTCAGATTGGGGTGCTAAGTATGAAACTCACATTAGTAACAGTTATTATACTTAATTAGATATGATTATTATCAAATTATAACTAATATTATTAGTTATATATAATTATTAACCTTTCTACCTAACTTTGAAACACTTATTGATCATAGAATATTTGCTTATTTACTCTTGTGCTGGTTAGGATTTCTTACTCAGATGTTTTGCAGAATTTATTTATTTTTTTAAGCACCTACTTGTAACACTCTTCTTTACCTATTTTCTGAGTCTTTGGAGTGGTTTTACTTCTATGAAGCTGGTACCTGATGCAAGAAAATAATGGAATAGTGATTCATCACTTTTCCTACTCTTCCACAGAGTATCTCAAGCCCCATCTGTGAGCTGTGTTGATAATACACAGCTATCTAAGGCAAGATTGCTCTTCAAGGTATTTATTATCTAATGGATAAATAGACATATTTAAATGATAA
The DNA here is from genome assembly GCA_004023965.1 of Spilogale gracilis. NCBI lineage: Eukaryota > Metazoa > Chordata > Mammalia > Carnivora > Mephitidae > Spilogale > Spilogale gracilis. Next base: position 3,540 of record PITA01033771.1, on the reverse strand, counting down.
ATTACAGTCATGATTTCAGTCTTCTCCAGAAGGAAGGGGACCTGAGATAGATTATGGCTTGAAGAAAGTGGAAAAGTAGAATAATGCCTAGTCACAGTCCTCATCATCATGGTCTTGATCATAAGTTTGTTGAGCCCTAGTAATTTTGGGACAGTATGAATTTATAGTGTCATTGAACTATAGGAGGTCAACATATCTTAGTAAATTTTTAAAAAATATTTTATTAATTTATTTGACAGAGAAAAAGAAAGCACAAGCAGGGGGAGCAGCCGGCAAAGGGAGAGGGAGAAGCAGGCCCTCTCTGCAAAGCAGGGAGCCAGATGCAAGACTCGATCCCAGGACCCTGGGATCATGACCTGAGCCAAATGCAGACACTTAACCATCTGAGCTACCCAGCTGCCCCTATAGTAAAAAAATTTTTTAAAGATTTTATTTATGTATTTATTTGACAGAGACACAGCTAGAGAGGGAACACAAGCAGAGGTAGTGGGAGAAGGAGAAGCAGGCCTCCCACTGAGCTGGGAGCCCAGTGCAGGGCCAATCCCAGGACTTTGGGACCATGATCTGAGCCAAAGGCAGATGTGCAATAACTGAGCCACCCAGGCGCCCCCTTATAATAATTTTTTTTTTAAGATTTTATTTATTTGACAGAGAGAAACACAGCCAGAGAGGGAACATAAGCAGGGGGAGTAAGAGAGGGAGAAGCAGGCTTCCCGCCGAGCAGGGAGCCTGATGTGGGACTTGATCTCAGGTCTCCAGGATCATGACCTGAGCGGAAGGCAGTCGCTTAACCAACTGAGCCACCAGGTGCCTCAAATAAACTTTTAAAAATTGAAATATACATTCCTGAAAGTACACAGTGAAAGAACTCAGTGAATTGTCACAAAGTGGACCAATTTATGTAGCTATTACCCAGATTAAGAAAACCATACAAAACCTCTCCTCAGGTGCATTCTCCACTCCCCAAAAGTGATCACTATCCTGGCTTTTTGCCTGTTTTTTGAACTTCATGTAAGTAGAATCATATAGTGTGCAGTCTTCTGTATTTGTCTTCTTTCATTTATTATCTTTGTGAGATTCATTTATGTAGCAGTGAATGCTATAGTAATGATTTCCTCATTTTTATTGTTGTATAGTATTCCATGGTATGCATATCCTGCATTTATTCATTTTTTCTATTGGGTCATCTCCTTTTCTTACTGACTTTTGAGAAAATCATGTATTTTGGTATTCTAGACATGAGTCTTTGTGTTGTAAGTATCTTCTCTGTGTAGCTTGCTTTTGCCTCTTAATGGTTGGTGTCCATTCATTGTACAGAAATGTTTAATTTTAATATATTCCAGTTTATCCAATTTTTCCTTTATACTTAGTGCATTTTGTTTTGTCTTAGTAATTTTTACCTGTCTCAAGGTCATGAAGGTAATTTCGGAAACCTTTATTATCTTACATAATTACACTTAAAATAAACTAGAAACAATTTTTGTATATCATGTGAGATAGGATAAAGTTTCATTTTTTTTAATACAAATATCCAAGTAGTCCAGTATTATTTACTGTAAAGAACATTCTTTCATCTGGTGATCTACAGTATTACCTTGTTATAAGTCAAGTAACTTGATATTTATGGAGATCTTTGTGTATTTTCTCTCTTCTGGTGGTTAATTTCTTTGTCTTTATGCCAATACCATACTGTTTTAATTTGTGTAGCTTCCTAACAGATCTTTATTTTTGGTAGTGTAAATCCTACTTAAGATTTCTTTACTATGTTTGGCCCTTTGCACTTTAATATAAATTAGGAATTATCACATTGATTCACATGTGAACATGTGCAAATGCATACATATACATTCATACACAAACCTGGGGTTATGGTTGGGATTGCCATGAATCTGTAGATCTATTTCAGGAGAATTGGCATCTTTACAATATTGAATTTTCCAATTCAGGAACAAGACATATCATTCCATTTATTTAGGTGATCTTTAATTTGTTTCAGTAAGGCTTTTCAGTGTTCTGGTTTGTAGTCATATACTTAATTTGTTAAATTTATCCTTAGGCGTCAGTTTTTAAAATGCCACTATAAATTGTGTTGTTTCAAAAGTTTATATTGTATAGTTATTTTTTTGTAAGACATAACAACTAAGTTTGTATATTTGTTGTTGTGTATCCAACAACTTGTTACATTCATTTAATTCTGTGATTTTTGTCTTTAGATTTTTTTGGATTTTCTGCATACTCAGTCATGTCATTTGTGAAGAAAGACAGTTTCTTTCTAATCGTAATTTCTTTTTTTTTTTAATTGGGAAAGAAGGGGAGCATTTATTAAAATGGCTAGACCCTTGAATATAGTGTTAAATAGAAATTATGATAGTAGGTATCTTTTCTTGTTGCTGATTTCAGAGCCAAAAGTCTCAACATTTTACTAAGTATGTTTGCCATATTTTTTGATGACTTCTGTTACATAAAAGAACTTCCCTTCTGTCCCTAGTTTACTTAAAGTTTTTTTTTATGAATACGCATTGAGTTTTCTACATCTATTGAGATGATTATAGGATATTTATTCTTTATTCTATTAATGTGGTGAATTACATTGATTAATTTTCTAATGTTAAGGCCAGTCTTATATTCTTGGTCATGATACTTAGCCTGATTTGATAAGCTAATATTTTGTTTGTTTCTGTGTCTATGTTCATCTTGTGATACTTCCTTCAGGGTTTGTTATCAAAGATATGCTAGCCTCCTAAAAAGAGTTGAAATATGGTTTTTCTTTTTCTTCTAGTTTTTGGAAAAATAGTCCTGACCAGGCTTTTTATTTGTGGGAAGATTTTAATTATAGATTCAATTTCTCAAAAAGATAGGATCCTTTTGGTATTTCCTTTCTTCTTGTATCAGTTTTGATAGATTTTTCCTGGAGTTTATTTCATTTAAATATCAAATGCTTCCATATGACTTTGATCAGTTTTTTCAGAGAACTAAACTTTGACTCTGTTAATCCTCTTGAATGTTAATTTTGGTTATATTTTCCTTGATGCATGGGTTATTTACAAATATAGTGATTAATTTCCAAGCATTAGGATCCCCTAGGTATGTTTGTTATTAATGTCCAGCTTAATGCTACTAAAGTCAATTAGCATATTTCATATAGTACTTCTCATACTGTCTGTGATAGAGGACTTGTTTCTTTTTCCCAATCTATGTTGGACTAGCAACTTTTTAAGAATACAATAAAAACGAATTTATTAAAAAATCAAAACTAAAAGATATGTAAGAGCAAAGCCTCAGGTTTATTTTTTATTATTAGATTCTACAGATACACACTACTGTATCAAAATGGCTATATTTTGGGACGCCTGGGTGGCTCAGTTGGTTAAGCCACTGCCTTCGGCTCAGGTCATGATCCTGGAGACCCGGGATCGAGTCCCACATCGGGCTCCCTGCTCGGCGGGAAGCCTGCTTCTCCCTCTCTCACTCCCCCTGCTTGTGTTCCCTCTCTGGCTGTGTTTCTCTCTGTCAAATAAATAAAATCTTTAAAAAAAAAAA
>PITA01033769.1:0-12365 GCA_004023965.1 Spilogale gracilis | reverse complement strand
CGCCTGGGTGGCTCAGTTGGTTAAGCCACTGCCTTCGGCTCAGGTCATGATCCCGGAGACCCGGGATCGAGTCCCACATCGGGCTCCCTGCTCGGCGGGAAGCCTGCTTCTCCCTCTCTCGCTCCCCCTGCTTGTGTTCCCTCTCTCGCTGTGTTTCTCTCTGTCAAATAAATAAAATCTTTAAAAAAAAAAAATAAAAAAAAAAAAAAAATAAAAGCTGTCTAATTTTTTTTTGTCATTTGTGCCATTACACCCAGTTTATTTAATAGCTAAAATAAATGAACTGGCATATGTTCAGATTAAATTATCTTTATCTAGACTTAATTCTGTGCCTGTCCCTCTTAAACCACTAAACTTATACCAATGATTGATTTTGCTGGGTCCCCACACAAAAAGCTCAGAAAGGTGTCCTTCCTGAGAAGTTTCTTGGTTGCAAGGGAAGCAAATAGGGAATGGATTGCAGTATCAAAGAAAGACCTGAAAAATTGGCCTGGATTTCCAGGGATTAGAGCAGGAGAAGCTAGTCTATAGCTTTTCAAAGAAATAAGAATAAATTCTGGGGGCGCCGAGGTGGCTCAGTTAGTTAGGCCACTGCCTTCAGCTCAGGTCATGATCCTGGAGTCCCGGGATCGAGTCCCACATTGGGATCTCAGCTCTGTGGGGAGTCTGCTTTTCCCTCTGAACTTCTCCCCTCTCATGCTCTCTCTCACTCACTCTCTCAATAAATAAACATTTTTTAAAAGACTGTCTCTCTCCTCCTCTGTCTTAAAAAAAAGAATAAGTTCTGATTATTTTTATTTTCTTATACTGTCTTCAGAAGAGGCAAAATTAAGAAAGAGAGGGACTGACTTTGGGCTCATAGGGCAAAGCATCTTGGTTGACAATCCTACAAGATTACCTTCCATAGGAGAAGTAGCTCCCCACCTCCATGCAGGTGCATGCGCACAGGCACACACACACACACACACACACACACACAGAGCGTCAATGCTAGAACCAAAAGAGGCAATGGTTGATGGGCAGCCACCATCACAGAACTGCCCATTACAGCCTCTTTTTTGCTTTTCCATCAAGCCCTTCTCATTCATAGCTTTTCCCATAAGGCTCCTTGGGCAATTATTTCCAGCTCCACCTTTAGCTCTTACTCTATTCATCATGAATACACCCTGCTTTTTCATCCAGTGCACCTGACAATTAACACTGCCCCTTCTTAGATGTCCCAGAGTCTGCCCCACCCACAGTCCTGTTTTGAGAGCTTCCTTACACAACCTGCTATTCTTGGCTCAGCGGAAAGTGTAGGATCAGGGCCTACCTGAATGGTACCTTTCTAGCAGGCCTACCAAATATCTGGTAGATATTCTCTGCCCAACAGAAAAGCTCTCTGATGAGTTGCATTAAACCATCTGGAATTCTCCCTGACTCTATCTGACTATGAAGTATACAAAGTGCAGTCTTCAGCCAGGGTAGATGCATAGAGGCACAGAGGTAAGGGAAGGCAGAGAACAAACAGAAATCATTGGATAGCAAGAAGGAGAGTGGGAAAATGATTAGGAGTAGAAGCAAAAGCGGAGAGAAGATGAGAGAGGCCCCAGAGTGTGGGAACCTGAGGGGTAGGGAACCTGAGGCTCCCTGAGGAGAGGGGACTAAGTGGTGGCTGCCTTCCTATCTTCATCAAGCTTTCAAAGCCACACAGGTTTTTTTGCCTTTACCTCCTCATACTGTCACAACAAATCCTTCTCTTCACCTGATGAAACCTGAGTATCACTCTATTCCTTGAACCCAGAAAGAGCCTAATATGCCACCACTACCCCCTTTCCTGCATTCTGCTCTCTTGTTCTTAATCTCTGACAAACAACTCTGTCAGCATGGCCTTTCTTTTCAATAGCCACGTCTTCCGTTAGGGTCTCTAGTGCTCCCCGCTCTTCTGAGCCTTCTAAAACCCATCTCTTTCCCAGACTCTCATTAACCTCCACTATGTGTTCCTGAGTTGCCTTTCCGTACCCGAGTACCCGATACAGTCAAGTCAAAGGCCTAACTTTCGATGAGTTACCATAGCATGAAATACTGCTTCATTTACTGAAGTCACGAAGATCTCCGCATGGGGATTTGATAGACCAATCTTTAGGCCCAAATCACACACTTCTGGATCTTAGATCAGAAATCAGCTAGTCCAAAATTAACCCCAAAGCCACATCATTCCCAACCACATTCTGAAGAGGTATTTTCCCAGCCTGAGGCTGGGAAATTCCTAAATCAGCAGATCACTGTTTCCCAGTACAGCCCTAACAATTGCCAGCCGCCCATCAGCGTGATTACTGTTAACAGTCTCTCCCACACCTGGGTGGCTGAGTCCTTAAATGTCTGCCTTCACCTTAGCTCATAACCCTGGGGTCCTGGAGTCCTGGGATCGAGCCCACATGTTCCTACTCAGCAGGAGACCTGCTTCTCCCTCTCCCACTTCCCCTGCTTGTGTTCCTCTCTCGCTGTCAACTAAATAAAAAATCTTTAAAAAAAGGGTCTCCTGGGTGGCTCAGTTGGTTAAGCAACTGCCTTCAGCTCAAGTCATGATCCCAGAGACCTGGGATCAAGTCCCGCATCGGGCTCCCTGCTCGTCGGGAAGCCTGCTTCCCCCTCTCTCACTCCCCCTGCTTGTGTTCCCTTTCCGGCTGTGTTTCTCTCTGTCAAATAAATACAATCTTTTTTTTAAAAAAAGTCTCTCTGGTGGAGGCAAACGCAGGCTCCATTCAACTCTTGCCTGTTGGTCCTCAAGATAAAGCCAATTAGTTCATTCTCTTTACACAGGCCATTCTCCTAAAAAGTTTAAAGACTTATGGAGATCAAATAAGATGACAGGTAGGGTAGCTTCTTATGAACTTTAAAATATGCTACAGAGGTACAGTATTAGATTCTCTCTGCTACCGTAAAGTCTTCTCATTCTTCTTCATATCCAAAGAAGGAAAATTCCTAGATGGGCAGATCACTGCTTTACAGAGCAGCTAGAGGGGCAGCAGAATACACTACCGCAGAATGTGACACTTTGGGCATGTGCATATTTTCAAACTGAAGACAATTGAGCTCCAGCAGATTCAGGAAGAGATTTTTACTTCCCTCTTAGCTGCCTAAAAGAATTTAGATCAGGGACCTGTACCAGGAAGAGAGCTAATACTACAGATAACTTGTTATAGCAGAAAATACGTATCGGCACAGCATGGCAAACATTTGCTCTTCTCATCCTCTTCCAATTGTCTTCCTCCTCTTTGAAGCCCCAGGCCTCTCTCCCCTTCTCCTTAGCAGGGATGGCATATAAGCCTCAATTCCCTGACTGCAGGGGAGTCTCATGTTTTTATGGGGCTCTGGTATATACAAAATTTGTCTTTCTCTATTAATCTGTTTTATATCAATTTAATCATTAGGCCAGCCAAAGAACCTAGAAGGGAAGAAGAGAAAAGTTTCCATCCCTATCAGCTCAAACTACTTTCCAATGCCACCCCAGCATGCTTAGTGTTAGAACTGCTTCTTGAGGCAAATGCTGTCTCCACACTGTTCACACCTCTTAGGTTTAATTATCCTTTCACAGACTATTTTTCTAGAAATTTAAAGACAAATAGCATGAATAGCTTTGATTTTCTTTTCCAGGCTTACATTCCCAGAAGCTCGAGCCTGTCTTCATGTTCCAGCTGGTGGTGGCATTGTGATATACAGTTTGTACTTTTCTCTTTTAAAATTTAGTGCCCAGAACAAAGCAAATCACGTCTGCATCTATGAAGCTAAAGAAGAGTAATCAGTTAAGTCCTATTATATGGCTTTCCTCCCATCCTCATTCTCTCTGCTCTCTACGGCTCTCTGGTGGTAGCTAGTATTTTCTCAACTAATAGACAAGTGGAGTGAGAAGAGATTGCAGAAGAGGGGCAGGGAGGGAGCAAAGGAGTATAGCAAAAACGTGATACATTTATATACAAATTCTTGACCTCCTGAAGTTTACAATCTAATTTTGGAGGCAAAGTGTACAATGAAAACTAACAAAAAAGACGAGCCACAGTAACACCCTCAAGGATTTGGGAAGAGTAGATCAGCAAGGACTAGAATAGAGAAGACATTTGGAAGTGGTGGCATTGACCTTCAGCCTCAGCTTTAGATAGGAAACACCAGGTAGCAGGAAATGAGCACATTCTGCATAGTAGATTTGAAAGATGCAGCAGGAAACTGAAAAATTGGGAGCTTCTTTTGGACAAGAGCTCAGAGCTAGAAGCAGACTTATGAATTAGCCACAAATATCCATGACATGGCATGGGATTACCAGTGAAAAGAAGATTGGGGTCGTGACATGCTGAGAGTTGCCAGAACACAGAATATGTCATTCATCGTGGATTAACTCATTCATTCCTTAGTTGGTAAATAACACGTTAACTTTGTAAATGACATGATTTTGTGAACAAATACATGCTCTAGGCTGAGAAAGAAAAGACGCCTCTGACAACAGCCTTGCCTTTAAGAACTTAAGAACCTGGTCATGTAGATAAGACTCTGTAAGACTTGTTGATCAACAGGTGTATCATGAGACAGAGACTAAGAATAGTAAGAAAAGTTTAGATAAAGGAGGAATAGGAGGAGGAAAGTTTTGTTTTCCTGCTGGGGCTACCAGTAAATGCTTTACAAAGAGATGGCTTTTGAAGTTAAGTCACTGCAATGGCTAGGATTTGGGACTCTGGAAGTGGGTGGGGAAAAGGCCTGTTAAGCAGATGAGATCGTCTGAGCAAAACTGGGGGGTGGCATACAAGTCAGAAGAGGGCCTTGCACATAGGAGGCCGCGCTGCAGGTGGGTGAGGTTAAACAGCAACTGACTTCTCAGCTCTGCCTAACAGTCTCCTGTCATCTGCTGGCAGCTCTGAGCTGAAACTGCAGGCACAGAGCTGGGAAGGAGACTTGGAGATGCTCAGGCATGGGCCACTGGTGGATGGCTGAAAGCTAGGAGGTGAGGCTTGGGCTAAAGATACCAACCTGTGCTCCTCTGTGCAGAGGCCACTTGAAAACAGGGAGCTTGCAGGATAAAGCCTAGTGAGCAAGAACAGAGTGAGAATAAATAGGCCAGAAGTGAGCTTCATGGCCTGCCCTTCCTCCCATCCCTTACCCACCAGTGTCCCCATGCTCTCAACAGATGACTTCATCTCCTATGCTGCCAAGGAAACCAAAGCCATTGGATGAGAACCCCCTAGACTTCTTACTGCTGAGGCAATAAGCTTACCTGCATCCACCCCTTTCTTACGTTTCCTTTTCTGCTAACATGTCTAAGGCCAGAGCCTGCATTCATGTTTGTGGCCCCTCCTTCTCCCCTACCCAGCACCTCATTCTATCCATTCCCCTTCTCCTAGACCTTCCCATGCTCTCACAGTGCACCTGCTGCATGGGGCTTCTCTAGCCTGCCCCATCTTTTGCAAATTCACCTGCCAGAGAGTAGTATCATTTCTCTCTTCCCTCCTTCACAGTTAAAATTAAACTCCTTGACAGAGTGGTCTATAATGACACTCTCCATTTTCTCTTGCTCTCGCCTCTACTCTCTGCACTCCAGCTTCTGTTCCTGCTATTCCGCTGAACAGGCTGAACAGGTGATACCAAAGGCCTCCTGATTGCAAAACCCAATGGACCCTTCCTACTCCTAACTTTATTCGATCTTTGGCAGCATTTAACACCAGTGACCCTTTCCCGCCTCTTGAGAAGGCTCTTTACTCTTAGGTTCCCTGATCTTGTTATCCTTAGCCTTTCCCTTAAGGGGTGCAAGTCCTGCCCTAAACTCTCCCTCTCCTCAGATCCCTCTTGGGTGAGGTCATGTGTTCCCATGGTTTACTAATCTTCTGTATGCTCATGCTCAAGCCTGTAACTGGTGTCCTAGCATCACTCCTCGGCTTCTGACTCACACACCAATTCATCTGACTCAGTGCAACTAAAAGGGCAATTTCTCCTTCCCCACCCCCCACCCTAAAGCCTGCTCTCCCACTTTATATTCATTCTTTCTCAAGTGGCACACACTTTTGTCTCTCTCCCTCCATTCTCCTCTTCCTAACTTCTCCTCTCCCACTGCCCCCCCCCACACCCAACCCCAATCTATACTTTGTAGTCAAAGGATATTTCCAGATTTTAATCTGATCAAATAATTCTTTCACTTGGAAATTCCTCTCTGCCTTGTAATGGTTTGGGGCTGTAGTCCGGACACCTTAGCATCATAAAGCCCCGCGATGCCCTGATTCATGTCTCATTATCACCGTGGAATTTTACACTTCAGCAATTATGAACAACTTTCGGTTCCCTGTATTGACACAGTCTCTGACGCTTTCAGACCTTTGCCCATGTTTTCTTGTGCTTTGAACTCTCTCCCAGCTACCTCATCCTGCTGAGGCTTATTCTTCATGCAGTCTGACCCTAGAAATCACTTCTCTCAAGGGCCTTTCTGGACTCCCTGTGCCTGGCTTATGTGCCCCTCCTGCAGGGCTTTCTCGTTTACTGTGTACTTACACCCCTGGCAGCATTTATCACACTGTGCTGAAAGGCCTCTTGGTTTATCTGTGTCTTTCGTCAGACTAGAAGTATGCTGAAGGCAGGAAATGCCTTGTTTACCAATTCATTCCCCTTATCCAACACAGTGGATAACACATATTAAGAAATTAATAAGTATTTGTTGAATCAATGAATGAACTGGATTTTAAAGTATGTCTAAGGTGTTTATCCAAGGTGGGAGGCAGTATAATAACATGGAATATACACAAAATTTAGAATCAGAAAACCGATTGAATCCTAGCCTTCTGCCACTTAACCAGGTGTCTGACCATGAACAATTTATGTAACTTCTCTGAATAGAGAGCCCATCAGATGCCAGGCACTGGACTAGTCGCTGGCAATGTAAGGATAAAGAAAAGCATGGTCACTGCCATCAAGAAAACAAAGTCCAGGGGCATCTGGTCATGATCTCAGGGTCCTGGGATTGAGTCTCCCACTGGCCTCCCTGCTCAGCAGAGAGCCTGCTTCTCCCTCTCCCTCTGCCTGCCGCTCTACCTACTTGTGCTATCTCTCTCAAATAAATAAATAAAATCTAAAAAAAGAAGAAAGTAAGAAATAAAGGTCCAAAACACAGTGTGGTTGGAGGGAGGGGGAAGGACAGAGCATTCCAAGTAGAAGGAGTAACAAGCAACAGGACTGTAGGTAAGCAATTCCATGCCTCACTGTGGGAAGTGAAGGTCGTTCAATGAGGCTAGGTCTAAGGTGTTAACCATGCAGCTGGAGTCAGGATGAGGAGATGAGACTGGAGAGAAAAATGGAAGCCACATTATCAAGGTTCTTTACATGGTGTCCTAGAGTCTGAGATTCACCCTCAAAACCATGGAGTTAAAACCTAAAAGGAGAGTCTAATATTAGATGTCTATCACAGAAAGGGAGAAGTCTGGTGATGAGGTGGAGGAAGGGTTGAAAGGGAGTCACATTTGGGGCAAGAATTCCAGTTAGGGGGTTGTGGCTGTGGTCCAGTCGAGAGATCATAGTGGTCTGAACTTTCAAGGATGGAGAAAAGAAGCAGTGAACTGATTAAGGGGGGGGATTTAGGTGACAGCGGGAAGAGCAGGGTGACTGCATGGGACAGGGGAGGGACAAGGAAGAGACCAGATGGCACATATCTGGCACAGGCAATTGGCATACAGAGGCACCCTTGCTGAGACAAGCAATGCAGAAGATGAGAAAGCTTTGGAGCAGAGGACCCACACGATCCTACTGATGCTGTTAGGGCCGCAGAGTTCTGTCAGCAGGAAGGAGGATGGGTGGGGGAAGCATCTGGAGTCGGGAAGACATGCTGAGAAGGTTCTGCCATAGTCTGGAGTGAGATGATAGGGCCTGAACTAAGGCGAACAGCAAGGGTAGAACAGAAGGGGGTGTCACAATAGGCAGGGATTGACAGTTACGATGCAGACCCCTACAGCACCTTACACCAAGTAGAGAAGAGAAGGGCGCAGAAGGGACTGAGCACACAAATGGAGCAATCCATCTGGGATTTGGGATCCAGGAGAGAACAAACACAGGTTGGTAGAGTGATATAAACTGCATGAGGGACACTGATCTGATGGTCTCTGAAAGCCAGGCTGAAGAACTGAGATTTGATTCAGTAGGAAAAGGTAAAACTTTCAAATATGCCTGAACAAAGTAGCATTTAAGGAATAACAACAGATGTAGTATGTGGAAAGGTGGAAACAGGACCTCAGTGAGGACAGAAGAGACGGAGGCAGCAAGGAAACTGCTCTGTGGTCATCGTTCGAATAAACCCTCTGAAAAAGCGGATGTGATTGAGGAAGGTTATGACGGGCTAGATTCCTTTACTGTGGAGCATAAAGAAGAGGAAGCACCTGACTATAGACACAGAACACATTTTCATTCACTTGTTTACACATTGACCTCCATCAGACTTACAAACTTAAACCATGTTTTATTTATTTTCCTATTTTTATATGGCCCAGATTTTGGCACAGAATCCAGGCTCGCCAAATATTCTGAAATGACCAGCTCAGTGAATAAATAACTTGGAAGGACAGGGTACAATAGTCCCCCCTTATCTGCAGGGGGATACATTTAAGACCCCCAGAAGATGACTAAAACTGCAGATAGCACACAATCCTATGTATACTGTGTTTTCCTGTATGTGCCTACCCATGACAAAATTTAATTTATAAATTTGGCCCACAAAGAGATGAATGACAATAACTAATAATCATTATAGTATACTGTAAGGAAAGTTATGTGCATATGGCTTCTCTCTCTCTCTCAAAATACCTTACTACATTGTACCTACCCTTCTTCTTGTCATGATGTAACATGATAAAATGCCTATGTCATGTGGTGAAGTGAAGTGACCAATCTAGGCACTCTGACCTAGCATTAAGCTACTAAAGTACTGGCCTTCTGAGGCTATGTCAGAAGGAGGATAATCTGCTTCTGCACTACAACTGACTGCGGGTAAATGAATTGGTGGAAAGCAAAACTGCAGATAACAGGGACTAGTGTATACATAAAAACAAGACAGTTTGGGGAAGGTTTTGAATTTGGCTATGAAATTTCGAGCTTAGAATGACATCTAAAATATTCACTTATACAGGTGATACGTAATATAAATAAATGTCTTACAGAAAGAGGAAGTGCTCAGAAGCTCATTTAAAAGAAAAAACCTGGAGGGAGGCACATTAGGGAGTCCGCCCTGTGCTTCAGTCCCCTCAGCCCACTACTGCCATCTAGCGTCTGAAACAAGCAATACTGAAGCCTCAGTGCAGCGTGGTCAGGATGGAGCTCTGCTCTGAACCTTCAGAGACCCACGTTTCTTCCACTGTGAACATCACCACTGTCCATGCACGGACTCCAGAGTCACTGTAGCAAAAGCCAGAGCATAGGGGATGCTACTGGAGGTTTTGTGTATGGGACTAGAAGTGGTTTATACCACTCTATCCACCTACTCATCTTCTCTCCTTTGCTCCAAACCCTAGATTGATTGCTGTTCTGGAATGTCCATTTGCCCTCTCAGCCCCTTCTCTGCCCTTTACCCTAAACTGGGAGGATGGCAGAAGTGGGAAGGAGAGAGAGAATGGGTACACAAATATGTAGTTAACAAAGACATTTGTTTGGCATCCTACAAAATTATTTAATGGAACTACACCATGGTGGTAAGAATCACTTTAGACAACAAATGTAGGTTGCAGGAGATGGGAAAGAGGAAAAACTGGTTTCCCATATACATTTAGGAAAAGTAGGTAAGAGGTCTAGAGTTTTGCACCAAACACACAGCAGAGTTTTATTGAGTTTTTAGATGGAAGTATCTCAATGGCAAGAACTGAGTCTTAATAATACATCTCCAGGAACCGTAATAAACCTCCCACACAGAAAGCAGCAAAAAAATACTAAGGCAGAGAATGAAACTTCAGGGGCACCTGGATGGCTCAGTCGTTAAGAGTCTGCCTTTGGCTCAGGTCACAATCCCAGAGCCCTGGAATGGAGCCCTGTGTCAGTCTCCCCGCTTGGCAGGAAGCCTGCTTCTCCCTCTCCCACTCCTCCTGCTGTGTTCCCTCTCTCACTGTCTCTCTCCTTCTGCCAATTAAATAAAATTTTAAAAAATAATAAAACTTCATATTGTTCTCTCTACGAAACATTGTAGAGATGTTTACTATGTTTATTAATTATACAGCTCTTTAAAACTCTATGATAAGAATATAAGATATGATACCAACATATTATAATGTAACCTATAACAAATAATATTTTTGAATGTTTACTATTTGCCAGGCAATATCCTAAGCTCTTTACATAGATTAGATCACTTAATTTTCATAATCCCTACATAGATTAGATCACTTAATTTTCATATCTGAAATAGATACTATCATTGTCATCCACATTTACAGACAAAGAAACTGAGGCAAAGAGCAGTTAAGTCACACAGCTAAGTCATTGGCAAAGTCAGTATTTGTACCCAAGCATTCTGGCTGTGGAGCCCTTCCAAGGTACATGAAGAAAGTATGTATCTATTGCAGCTCAAGTATACATCAACTTCACAAGATATGCTAAATATGGCTGGGCGAATGCTAATACTTTTGAATATCTTCAGCACAAATTAGAATTATTTGTTGTGCCACACATAGATGGAAAAGGCATGGTTATATCACTTCCTTTATTCTTTCTTAGCCTTCTTGGCAATGAATTGCATAGTGCTTTATATATAGCACAAAATAGGCATGTAATATTTATTGAATTCAACCAAACTAGTAAGTTTTAAGCAGCTCTGTAAGAAAAAGTATCAGAAGGCATTAAAAACAAATAAGTAGACAGTGGTAGTAAAATATGCAAATAGTTGATATAAACATAAATCATCATTATTGTCTCTTGGATACAAATTTTTGCTAGCTTTGGGAAAATGATTCAATGAATATTTTTAAGACTACCATTTAAAATGGTCACTAATAGTCTTTAAGTCTTTAATTGCAGTAAATACTGGAGTTCCAGTATTTACCTGGAATGCTTTCTTTGAAAGTTTTAGAGTGATTTCCAAATATAACATAGTATTTTAAAGAACCTAAAAGGCTATATTTATCAACATTCTTTTCATATGTATGGGAAGCTTGGGCCTGGATATTAAAAGTTCTGTGAATATACTTGATGATGGCCCCTGTATAAACGTGATTGAAAGGCCATGTTTTTTCAGGTTCCATTTCCTGAAGGTAAAAATCAAAATTGGCAAGGACTAGAATACCTTTTGTACCTACCTGGACAGATAGAATCAGATTTGACCATTTTACAATCTCACCAGATTCTTTAGTTTACATTCAAAAAGCCATTCATGGGGTGCCTGGGTACCTGGGTGGCTCAGTGGGTTGGGCATCTGCCTTCGGCTCGGGCCATGGTCCCAGAGTCCTGGGACTGAGCCCCGTGTTGGCCTCCCTGCTTGGCGGGGAGCCTGCTTCTCCCTCTCTCACTCCCCCTGCTTGTGTTCCCTCTCTAGCTGTGTTTCTCTCTGTCAAATAAATAAATAAAATCTTTAAAAAAAAAGGCCATTCATTCTAGAGTTAGTAGTTTCCCACCCTCCCAAGCCAGGCATCCTTGGGGTGGGGGTGGTGAGCTGATACCCCCAGAGGTGACTTGAAAGGGCTGAAGCATCAGGCATATGCACTACCTCACTTCACTATGTGAGCCACTCTCCCTGCCTCCCATCAGCCTTTCCCCCAGGCATCTAATTTAAGCATCCGTTCAACTAAATACTTACTGAATATAGACCATATGCCAGGTGGGGGCTGCTTTTGACGTTGGAGACACGTGATGAATGAGAAAATGATGCCATGCCCTCGCAGAGCTTACCTACGTACATACATATATAAAAGATAGGTCACACACATAATAAAAATATGTTAAGTTCTAGAGAGGGGGGCAAGATGGCGGAAGGCCGGGTGACCCCATTTCGGGGAGTCCCCTGAAGTGAGCTCAGTTCCTGCAAAAAACACTACAAGAACACTGTGAGTACCCATGAAATCAGCCTGAAATGTAATATTTCACACTTCTGGATCACTACGGGGGAAGAAAAGCATCGACAAAGAGGTAGAGTGGAGTGGGAGCGATTGGAGGGATATCCAAAGACAAAGGGACATGGGGAAGGAAGTGAGGTGACCCATTGGAAAGCAATACCCCAGCATGAAAGTGCTCTGTGTTTGGGGAACAATAGCAGATTGCAGTATGATTAAAAGCAGACAAAAATGGAGTGCCTGGGGAAACCGGGATAGATCTGCAGAGAGAAAATGCTCCCTGGTGTGCGCAAGGGAACAGGGAACGGAGTCTATTTAAAACTGCCACTTCCCCCCCCC
>PITA01033768.1:0-12362 GCA_004023965.1 Spilogale gracilis | reverse complement strand
TTTTGGGGTCCATTGGCGTGAAAGATGGTCTTCCATCCCCTCACTTTCAATCTGGAAGTGTCTTTCGATTCAAGATGAGTCTCTTGTAGACAGCATATGGATGGGTCCTGTCGTTTTATCCAGTCTGCAACCCTGTGTCTTTTTATTGGAGCGTTTAGTCCGTTCACATTGAGGAAAAGACAGTATCTTCAACAAATGGTATTCAGAAAACTGGATAGCCACATGCAGATTGCATGGAGCATTGGGTGTTATACACAAACAATGAATCATGGAACACTACATCAAAAACTAATAACGTAAGAGACTCTTAATCTCAGGAAACAAACTGAGGGGTTGTTGGGCGGTGTGGAGGGAAAGGGATAGAGTGACTGGGTTATGGAAAAAATATGAATTTTTTAAAATCTAATGACTACTCTATGGTGACTAACATAATAAAAAATAAATATTAAAAAAAGAATGAAATTGGACCATTTTCTTACACTGTACATGAAAACACTTTAAAATATATGAAAGACCTGTGAGACAGGAAACCATCAAAATCCTAGAGGAAAACACAGGCAGCAACTTATTACTTTGACCTCTTTGACCTCTTCTGTAGCAACTTATTACTTAGACACATCTAAGGGAAACAAAAGCGAAAATGAACTACTGGGATAAAAAAGCTTCTTCACAGTGAAGGAAACAATCAGTAATACTAAAAGGCAACCTGTGGAATGGGAGAAGATATTGCAAATGACATCTGATAAAGGTCTAGTATCCAGAATCTATAATATGTAAGAATTTTATATAAGAACCTTACACTAGAATAGGTTGCATATAATGACATACAATTTAAGTACACTGTATCAGAACCCTATATAAGACCCTAACATCAAAATACATTTAATGTTCCCTTCTAATTTTTCTATTATTGTTGTACATTTCACTTCTATGTGTTTTTTGCTCTGGTTTGTTTTACAGCTTCATTAAGGTATGATTGACAAATAAAACTGTAATATATTTAATGTGTACAAAGTGATAATTGATAATTTTTTTAAAGTTTATTATAATTGACACACAGTGTTACTTAGTTTCAGGTGTACAATATAGTAATTCAGCTTCTCCATATATTATGCTATGCCTGCCACGGTAGCTAACCATTACAATATCATTGACTATATTTCTTTTGCTATGCTTTTTACTCCCACAATTTATTCATTTCATAACTGGAAGCCTGTATCTCTCAAACCATTTTTCTAATCCCTCTGGCAGCCATCAGTTTGTCCTCTGTATTTACAACTCTAATACTGCTTTTTTGTTTGTTTATTCATTTGTTTTATTTTTTAGATTCCACATAGAGTGAAATTGTATGGTATTTGTCTTCCTCAGTCTGACCTATTTCACTTAGTGTAATACTTTCTAGGTCCATTCATGTTATTGCAATGGCAAGATCTCATCCATATTTATGGCAAAAACCAAGTAATTCTATTAAAAAATGAACAGAAGACATGAACAAACTTGAAAAGATGCTCAATATCACTGATAATCAGGGAAACGCAAATCAAAATCAATGATATATCACCTCATACCTGTAGAGTGGCTAAAATGAAAAAGAAGAAATAGCAGCTGTTGGCAAGGATATAGAGGAAGGGGAAACCTCTTGCACTGTTGGTGAGAATGTAAATTGATACACTCACTATGGACAACAGAATGGAGGTTCCTCAAAAAATTAAAAAGAAAAATACCATGTAAACCAACAATTTTACTACTGGGTATTTACCCAAAGAATATGACAGTACTCATTCAAAAAAGATATGTGCAGCCCTATGTTTATAGCAGCATTATTTACAATAGTCAAGAGAGGGAAGCAGCCCAAGTAGTCATTGCCTGATGTATTGATAAAGAAGATATGTGGGGTGCGTGTGTGTGTGTATGTATTTATGTAAGTTTAAATTTAAATATATATTTATTATATATGTAAAATGGAATATTACTCAGCCATAATAGAATGAGAGCTTGCCATATGTAACAACATGGATAGATCTAGAATGTATTATACTAAGTGAAATAAGTCAGTCAGAGGAAGACAACATATGATTTCACCCATATATATAGAATTTAAGAAACAAAACAAATGAAGAAAGAAAAAAATAGACAAAGAAACAGACTCTTAAATATAGAGAACAAACTGGTGGTTACCAGAGGGAAGGTGGGTAGAGAGATGGTTGAAATACATGAAGAGGATTAAGAGTATGTTTATTGTAATGAGCACTGAGAAGTATACAGAATTATTGAATCATTATATTGTACACCTGAAAGTAATACAACACTGCATGTTAATTATACTCTAAGTAAAAAATAAAAAATAAATTTATCAGCAAAGTTTTCATAATATATTGGTTTTAGCAGTTTGCTTTGAGTTTTGCTTTTATAAGTAAGTCTCTAAAGAAATTTTTTTAGGGTTGGCTATTACTCTTAAGTCTGTTCAACTCTAGTACATGGTCAAAAATCATATCAGTGCAGTGAGCCAGGCCATGGATAGTTGTGAGTTTACCACATAATTATCTTCTTGGAGGGATCTTTCTAGTGAGCCTGATAGCCTTGCCTAGGTAACACACCTTTGCACTACTATTTGTGAATCTTTTAAATGTTATGTTAGTCACCATACAGTGCATCATTTGTTTTGATGTAGTGTTCCAAGATTCATTGTTTATGTGTAACACCCAGGGCTCCATGCAATACTTGCCTATGGTTCATCTCCTTCCCCACCTGCCCCCCAGGCCCTGAGTCTTAGTCTTTTGATCCTCATTAAAGAAATTAATGGAGCTGTGCTGATAGAAAGAAATGGAGTTACCTCTTCTCTTCTCTCTACTGGTCTGGAAATTACAAAATATTGGGAGTTGTGCAAAATGGCTGCATTGAACAAAGGACTGGATACACCTGTTTGTGTGATTTAGAGTAATGGTTTCCAAACTTTTTTTATTGTGTATCATAACCATGAAAATGTTTTCCTTTGACATGCATGTGTGTGCACACACATATACTCACCCATAAACTATATACATTTATATTAATGTTATATTAAACCTGTAAAATCTATGCAACTAAGTTTTTTTTAAATAATAATTTATTTTATTTTTTCAGTGGTCCAAGATTCATTGTTTGTGCACCACACCCAGTGCTCCATGCAATTCGTACCCTCAATACCCATCACCAGGCTCACCCATTCCCCCACTGCCTCCCTTCCAAAACCCTCAGTTTGTTTCTGAGTCCAAAGTCTCTCATGCTTCGTCTCTCTCCCTGATTTACCCCAGTTCACATTTCCTTTCCTCCTCCCACTGTCCTCCATGTTACTCCTTATGCTCTACAAGTAAGTGAAACCATATGATACTTGACCTCCTCTGCTTGGCTTAATTTCACTCAGCATAATCTCCTCCAATCCAGTCCATGTTGCTGCAAAAGTTGGGTATTCATCCTTTCTGATGGAGGCGTAATATTCCTTGTATATATGGACCGTATCTTCTTTATCCATTTGTCTGTTGAAGGGCACCTTGGCTTTTTCACAGTTTGGCAATTGTGGCCATTGCTGCAATGAACATTGGAGTACATATGGCCCTTCTTTTCACTACCTCTGTATCTTTGGGTACCCAGTAGTGCAATTGCAGGGTCATAGGTAGCTCTAGTTTTACTTTTTACGGAATCTCCACACTGTTTTCCAAAGCGGCTGCACCAACTTGCATTCCCACCAACAGTGTGCTACTAAATTTTAAACATCAGAAAAATTAAAAATAATTTTGTGTAGTTTAAAAGCAACATTCTGTTCGGAAAATATCATCAGTTAAAACCAACATTCTATTCAGAAAATATCATCAGTAGTACATCATTGATATATGAGAGTAGAGAATTATGGTATTAAAGGTTACATATAACTATACACATTTTAATGGGAATAACTTGATTGAAAATGCTTTATTTTTTATTAAATTTTGGTTTTATATTTTGTGATGCAGCAGTCAGATGGTATCCCAGTGGGGCAAACCTAGGACTTGTATTAGTAACGCTTAAATTGTTCCTCATATTTTTGAAGAAAAAATTATAAATAGCCTCTGTCTACCTTTTCCAGAGCAGCATATTCTTCAAAAGTTAAATTCCATCTCATTGAAGATATAAAGATTCTTCATATACAAATTTTTAAAAGCAGGCAAAAGTAAACAATAATTTTTAACAGATACATAGGTAACTAAAATATGATAAAACGAAAGGATACAAACAATACTGTGGTTAGCTGTAAGAGGTTAAAAAGGATTATTATTAGGGATATGCACATGGTAAGATTCCAGGGAAAAGGCCAGACATAGTATCCCAGGAGGGGTGCCATGGTCATAGTTTCGAAGCACATCTAAAAGCTTTGGTGATTTTTGGGAGCCAAGACCAGAGCAGAATGTTTTTTGGATGTTGGAGGGGCAAGAATCACTTGTGCAATTAAGAGCACTTACTAGGTTCCAGGCACAGTTAACACCTGTAATAACCCCAGAGAAATGCTCTCTTTTTGTTGTTTTTGTTAAAAGGATGAAATAACCAAAATCTTAAGAGTTTAGTAAATTTGACAAGGTTGAAAGAGAAGACCATACATTCTGACTCCAGAACCAGTACCTTTACCCCTATGGTATATTGTCTCTACATTAAAGAATCATGACACTGAAGAGCAAGGTTCAGTAGTAGGAAGGCCGAAGATTATCTGGATAAATTTCACAGTGCTCTTAATGGTCATAAACTTGAGGGGTAAATGGTAAAATGTGGGGTAGGGAGTGAGTATTTTGTGTTTTTTGTTTAAAGTTTCCAGCTGTTTTGTTTGTTTGATAGGTAAGACAGTGTCGTTTAAAAGGTCCAGAGCAGATGGGTAGGACTTAGAACAAAACAATCCCTTTATGCCCTTGGGATTATGGCTTGATGTGAAAGTACTGTTTGTGATGCATCTCTAGATAACTGAATGCAAATGTGCACTTTTTGCCTTTTCTCTTTCCTTGCTGCAGCAGGGTGAGTCATATTCTGAAGGCTTAGTTGGCAGGGTAGCTGCTATCATTCCTGCCCTGTATGTACTGTCACTGGAGTATGAAAGCTGTGAATGAACAGATACTATGCTGGAGTCAGGAGACAAAGCTTTTTCTAGGGCATTCTTCTGCTGTGAAATGTGTTTCCTTTCTCATCCGGTCTGGGAATGAGAGAGGTCTAGCTTTTTTGTTGATTCTGACAGGGGATCACTGGACTATTTCTAGTTATTTATTAATTTTTGTTATTTGTTAATATTTAAAATAATAAACTGCAGTGAAGGCTGGATTGAGACTTAATTTTGTGACCCAGAGCCAATCCACTTGGGGTAGAGGGTATAGGAGGACCTTTTATGGTAGGGGTTATTTGATTTCATCTTTTAAAAAAACAAAGGTATTGGGCGCCTGGGTGGCTCAGTTGGTTAAGTGACTACCTTCGGCTCAGGTCATGATCCGGAGACCCGGGATTGAATCCCACATTGGGCTCCCTGCTCAGCGGGAAGCCTGCTTCTCCCTCTGTCACTCCCCATGCTTGTGTTCCCTCTCTGGCTGTGTTTCTCTCTGTCAAATAAATAAAATCTTAAAAAAAAATAAAAATAAAAATACAAAGGTATATGTATATATGGTTTTTAAAATCATGTATCAAAGACAATTGGGATTTTAGTGGAAAATAATAGTTCTAGGCCCTATCTCTCCTCATTCCTGATTCCTACTGCACATACATTTTAACCAGTTCTTTTAGCTATTTCTTCTGATAGTTCATATATCTAAATAATAATCTTATAATGTATATCTTGATTTTTTTTCTATTTTAGGTATCATTTCATTATCTCCTAGTATAGAAAATGAGAAATTAGGCTCTGAATATTCTTTTCCATATGAATATACTCTTCCCTCCTCTAATACTTACTGAATAGTTCTATTACCATTTTGTTGTGGTTGCTGAATAAAAATGTAATTGCCACTATGCCTATATAACTACTTTCACATTTGAGCCACATGGTGAGCTAAGGTGACATTTCCTTTTGGGTGTAACTTTGGTGTTTTGTTTTGTAGTTAATACCTACTTCTCTTTTCATTTGATTTGTTTCTTCTGTTTTCTCAGTCTTAACCTTCTGGCAGAAATGAAAATCTCCTTTGAGTATGGTAAAACACTTTAGGTATTTTACCAGTTTAATTTCCTTTTTTCAGTGATACCTTGTCAGGAACCCCCCAACCTCCTGTGTTAATCTGGCCTTAAAATTTCCTAGGTCCTTCTGTCTCCTGAATTAAATCAATGTCATCTTAATTCTTTATTTATTTTCTAATTTGATGAATCGCTATCTGTGTACCTTCCTGGGAAAAGTATATGGAGAATTTTTTTTAAGGTTTTGCATATTTAAAATGCCTTTACCCTTAGTTTGGTTCATAGTTTGGCTTGATATAAAATTCTTGGTCACAAATAAACTATAGAAGTTTTAAAAGCATTCCTTCATTATTTTTTAGCTTTCACTGTTGTTGTTGACAAGTCCAATGTCATTCTGGTTCCTGCAGGAAAGATTTTAGGATCATGTCTTTATTCCCAGTGTTGTGCAATTTTGCAATAATGTGTCTTAGTTAGGTCTTTTTTCCTTGATTATGCTGACTACTCAGTGAGTTCTTTCATCATAGAAACTCATTTCCTTCAGTCCTGGGACACGTATTATATTAGTTCCTTGACAGTTTCTTCCCATCTGTTTCCATAGTTTTCTCTTCCTATAGTTCTTTTATTAGAATTGAACATCCTGGAATGATTCACTAATTTTCTCCCCCATTTATCCATTGTATTACTTTTTTTGTTCTATTTTCTGGCAGAATGCCTTAACTTTCTATTCCATGACTTTTACTGAATTTTGCTTTAAATTACATTGATCTTTAACTTCCAAAAGTTCTTTGGACTCTGGATCTTTTTCTCCTTTTCTGTTAAATCCTCTTCTTATTTCATGGATGTACTGTAATCTCTATGCTCTCTGAAAATACTGTTGCTTTTTTGAAAATTTCTTTTACTTCTCGCATTGTTTCTGTTTTTCCAGTTTCCGTTTTTCTGATTGTTTTGGTCTCTTTATTTTGTGTTGGAAGTTTATTGGGTGTTGAGCTTTAATAAATTTGTTATATATTTTCAACACTAATCTTTCATTGGATATATCATTTGCAAATATCTTCTCTTTTGTAGGTTGCCTTTTAATTTTGTTCATTGTTTCCTTTACTGTGCAGAAGCTTTTTATTTTGATGTAGTCACAATAGTTTATTTTTGCTTTTGTTTCCCTTGTTTTAGGAGACATATCTAGAGAAATGTTGCTATGGCTGATGTCAGAGAAATTACTGCCTATACGTATTCTCTTCTAGGATTTTTATGGCTTTGGATGTCATCTTTAGGTTTTTAATCCATTTTGAGTTTGTGTTTATGGAAGTTTACTTCATTATATGTTATTCTTTTCTACTGATATTTAAGAATGAGGCATTTAATTTTCCAGAAAGCTCTCTGAATAGGGCTAGTGTTTACTAACCAGTGGACATGACTATAGAGTGATCAGAAGAGGAACTGACTTTTCACAGGAGAAGGAGAACAACTATCAGTATTTCTCAGTCTTTTCCCCTGGGCAAATTTTCCCAGTGAGAAATGTTGCATACGCCTTCCTAGGAAGGTACAACCCTGGCTGTCAGCATTTTGGGAGCTAATTTGGGAAGGGCACCGGGGCTCCCGTTGTTTACTACATAATCTTTACTTAATTTCCCTATGTTGAGCATCATCAGCTCTTTTTGATGTCTCCAATGTATAAACCTTGTTTTAACCTCTGTGGAGAGTAAACTACCACGTGGAAAAAGGTATCCAGGGGAAAAAGCCTGGCAGAATAGGTCTTACAGACTTTTTTTTTAATAGAAAAAAATAGACTCTATTTAACTTTTTTTACTTTAGAAAACTCTATTTTGTCTTTTTATTTGTTTCTTTTTTTTTTAAAGATTTTATTTATTTGACAGAGAGAAACACAGCCAGAGGGGGAACACAAGCAGGGGGAGTGAGAGAGGGAGAAGCAGGCTTCCTGCTGAGCAGGGAGCCCGATGTGGGACTTGATCCCGGGTCTCCAGGATCATGACCTGAGCCGAAGGCAGTCGCTTAACCAACTGAGCCACCCAGGCGCCCCCTATTTGTTTGTTTCTTAAGTTTTTATTGAAATTCCAGATAGTTAACATACAGTGTAATATTAGTTTCATTTGTACAATTTAGTGATTTAACACTGTCATACAACACCGGGTGTTTATCACCCAAGTACACCCCTTAATCCCCATCACCTATTTCACTCATCCCCCCACCCACTTCCCTTCTGGTAACCATCAGTTTGTTCTCTATAGTTAAGGGCCTTACAGACTTCTAAAAAATTTTTTTTCTAAAGATTGGATTTAGAGAGAAACACAACTAAAGAGGGAACACAAACAGAAGGAGTAAGAGAGGGAGAAGTGGGCTTCCCACCAAGCAGGGAGCCTGATGCAGGGCTCAGAGCTGGATGCGGGGCTTGATATGGGGCTTGATGCTGGGCTTGATGTGGGACTCAAGTACCTGGGACCCCGGGATTATGACCTGGGCCAAAGGCAGATGCTTAAGGACTGAACCACTGGGCACTCCTCTTACAGACTTTTAAAAGACTTAAAGCAGTTCTGTTTCCATTCCGCAGGTACACACTTCAGACACCCCATACGCACACATACACACACACTTTCAGGGGTTCCTGGTACCTCCAATCCCTAAGTCTTTCTGTATAGATAATAGACTTGATTCTTACTGATTTCCCCCCAACCCAACTACCCTCCCCAACTGTATTTCCCCCTCCTTGTTCCCAGGCTTCAGTTTTCAGTCTTTTATTTTCTGCCAAGTTGCCTACTTTGCAGCTTTTATCTTTAGCATTTGCAGGAAGGGGTAGGATTAGGGCTGGTTTGTTATCGTTCTCTGTATGTGAGAAGAGGTGTCTCCAGGAGACAGATTAAATGCTATCTTTAATAGAGGTTTGTTCTGTCTTATGTAGAAGGGCTACCTGTGAGCCTGAGAATGCCTGAGCTGTCCCCAGCCCAGTGTCAGGTAAATTCACCCTGTTCAGCATTGTGAATGAATGCCCTTGACATTAGCAATTGCTGTCTCTATTTTTGGTATCACTAATAATTTCTTTACCTTTCAGTTGACTTTGCTTCCTTCCTATCAAGAATCTTACCTGCTCTAGAGAAAGAATGTGATCAGCTTATTTAAACTAAAGTAGAAAGAATTTTTTAAAGTCTTAGCTGTATCTAATACTTGTGTTATGAAAGAAGATGGACACTACAAAGGGTGTTATTTTGCTTATCATTAAGTCTGTGAGGGAGGATATGTTTGGGTTGAGAACAGAATGAGAAAGATATCCTGGCCCCTTAAAGGTGGAGGAATAAACATGTATGCCAGGCAAATAGATTGTATTAGGTACACCCCCATATTTGTGAACAGTTTAAAAAGAATTTCCACATTGCTGCTTTGCGTTTTTATTTCTGGTAAATATATACTTGAAGATCATTGTGAAATGCTTAGATTTAGATACTGTTTTGTTTCACAGAAATTTCTCTTTTGAACTCAGTCTCAAGCTTTGGCCGACTATGTTGTGGAGCAACCTCAGATGTCAGTCTAAATTCCTGGGCTTAAAGATATTTTTGGCAGAAGAATCATTGGGGTTGCAAATACTGCATTTTAGATATTTTTATATTATACTGGGATGAGTTCTAGAGCTCCATTGTATAATGTAAACAGTTTGAATAAGATTAGAGGTTACTTCATGATGAGAGACTTTATTTCACAGCAACAAAAAAATACTGGAGGTTTTTTTTTCTAAGATTTTAAATATATTTATTTATTTGAGAAAGAGAGTGAGAGAGCAGGACTGGATAGAGAGGCAGAGGAAAATGGAGACACAGACTCCCCGCTGAGAAAGGAGCCTGATGCAGGGCTCCAATCCCAGGACCCTGAGATCATGACCTCAGCCAAAGGCAGACACTTAACTGACTGAGCCACCCAGGTACCCCTAAACTCAAGTTCTTAATAATTAGTTCTTTTTCAAGTAGCTAGCAGACACATGAAAAAATGCTCATCATCATTAGCCATCAGGGAATTTCAAATCAAAACCACATTGAGATACCACCTTATACCAGTTAGAATGGCGAAGATTAACAAGGCAGGAAACAACAAATGTTGGAGAGGCTGTGAAGAAAGGGGAACTCTCTTACAATGTTGGTGGGAGTGCAAGTTGGTGCAGCCGCTTTGGGAAACAGTGTGGAGGTTCCTTAAAAAATTAAAAATAGAGCTACTCTATGACCTGGCAACTGCACTACTGGGTATTTACCCAAAGATACAGATGTAGTGAAAAGAAGGGCCATATATATCCCAATGTTCATAGTAGCAATGTCCACAACCGCCAAACTGAGGAAAGAACCAAGGTACCCTTCAACAGACAAATGGATAAAGATGTGGTCCATATATACAATAGAATATTACTCAGCTATCAGAAAGGATGAATACCCAACTTTTGCATCAACATGAATGGGACTGGAGGAGATTATGCTGAGTGAAATAAGTCAAGCAGAGAAAGTCAATTATCATATGGTTTCACTTGTTTGTGGTACATAAGGAACAGCCTGGAGGACATTAGGAGAAGGAAAGGAAAAGTGAATTGGGGGAAATTGGAGGGGGAAACAAACCATGAGAGACTGTGGACTCCAAGAAACAAACTGAGGGTTTTAGAGGGGAGGGGGGGGTGAGAGAATGGCTAAGCCTTGTGGTGGGTATTAAGGAGGGTACATATTGCATGGAGCACTTGGTGTTGTACATAAACAATGAAACTTGAAACACTGCATCAAAAACTAAGGATGTATTTTATGGTGACTAACATAACACAATCAAAAAATAGTTTGTTTTCAAAAAATAAAGTGAGAAAATATACCATCTCCCTATGTATAAGTAAAAGAATGTTCAAAAAGTAAGAAGTAAAACAAAACGGAAAGAGATTGGGAATGTGCTCCTAACAACTTGAGCTTTAGAGGCAGTGTTAACTTCCGTTAAATTGGTCTGGGAAACAAACTGATGGTTACAGAGGGGAGGGGGTGGGGGATACGGTAACTGGGTGATAGGTATTAAGGAGGGCATGTGTTGTGATGAGCACTGGGTGTTATACACAATGAATCATTGAACACAACATCAAAAACTATGGCTAACTGAACATAATAAAAAAAATTTTAAAATTTAAAATTTGTTTTCACCTAAATTTTTTAGTACTCATGGCAGGACACTTGTTCTTTTTGAGGATAGTAGTACTTTTGATGTAATTTTTAAATTTGATTTTCATAATCTTTCATTAGCATTTGTTAAGCAGTCTTTGTGCCTGTGTAGTTTTAAAATAAAGCTAGCATATGTAGTGATGGGCACTCAACAGCTTTGCTCCTTAGCTAACTGAGAAGCATCATTGCAGCACAGCCTTTCTTTCCACATTGGGTTACAAGCAATTTAGTAAAAATAATTCTAAAATCAGGAGTATTAAGGGGTGCCTAGGTGACTCAGTTGATTAAGCATCTTGCCTTCAGCTCAGATCATGACCTCAACGTCCTGGGATTGAGTCCCTTGTGTTAAGCTCCCTGCTCAGTGATGAGCCTGCTTCTCCCTCTCCCCTCCACTTGTGCTTTCTCAAAGGAATATTTTTTTTTTTGGACTTTAAATTTATTTTATTTTTTCAGTGTTCCAAGATTCATTGTCCATGCCCCACACCCAGTGCTCCATGCAATACGTGCCCTCAGTACCCACTACCATTCTCCCATCCCCCACCCCACTTTCCTCCAAGTCCCTCAGTTTCTTTCTGTGTCCAAAGTCTCTCATGTTTCCTTGCTCTCTGTAATTATCCTACTTCCCATTTCCTTTCCTTCTCCTACTGTCCTCTATGTTACCCCCTATGCACCAGAAGTAAGTGAAACCCATGTGATACTTGACTTTTTCTTTTTTTTTAATTGTTACTTAAAATTTTTTCCCAGTGTTCCAAGATTCATTCCCCATTCCCCACACCCAGTGCTCCACGCAATAGGTGCCCCCAGTACCCACTACCAGGCTATCCCACCCCCCAACCCCCTCCCTCCAAGTCCCTCACTTTGTTTCTGTGTCCAAAGTCTCTGTTGTTTCCTTTCTCTCCCTGGATTACCCTACTTCCCATTTACTTTCCTTCTCTCACTCTCCTCCAGGTTACCCCTCATGCACCGCAAGTATGTGAAACCATGTGATACTTGACTTTTTCTACTTGGCTTATTTCACTCAGCATAATCTCT
>PITA01033767.1:0-12363 GCA_004023965.1 Spilogale gracilis | reverse complement strand
CATCCATATCCTGCAGGTGACCCCCATCTGTGCAGCTGCCCCAGCATCCATATCCTGCCTGTGACCCCCATCTGTGCAGCTGCCCCAGCATCCATATCCTGCAGGTGACCCCCATCTGTGCAGCTGCCCCAGCATCCATATCCTGCCTGTGACCCCCATCTGTGCAGCTGCCCCAGCATCCATATCCTCCGGTGTGCACGTCTCACCTGACCTTGGCACAGAATCCCAGCTCACCTGCTCCTGACCCATGTGCCCCTGACCTACTCCTCTCTCACTCTCCCTTTTCTCCTGGCGAAGGATTCTCTCAGTCCTGTTCATGCCATGAACACAACAGACATTTCCATCCCTTCTGTTTGCCACCCAATCTTTTTTTTAACTCTGGGTCTCTTGAATCTGCCTGTCTGTCCTCTCCAGCACCCCTTCCCATGGAGGTGGGAACTCTCCTGCCCACCTGCTCCTCTCAGAACCTCACACCCAGAGCTGCTTCTAAAAATTCTGCCACTCGCACCCATGAAGGGCAGAACCACGCGATGGGCGGTGTCTCTCCTGTTACACTTTGAACCTGCTGTGTCCTGTCCCTGATGTGCCTTAGATGCTGCTTTGGAAAAGATGAAGTGTCTGCTTCCCCCGGAATCAGACAGAAGGTTACAAGTGTGTTCAGAGTGTGTAAGGAGCTCTTAATTTTTCATCATTCCTCTGAGGCATGTGGCAAGGAGCCACCTCTGTGCCTGAGACCCTAAATACACCTTCTGAAAGCTAAGAAAACCATGACCATTCCTGCAGGACAGGAGCTGGCAATGCTGTCCACCAATCTCTGTGGCAAAGCCAGAAAACAGTGGGGACGTGTGGCCAGAAGCTCCTTCTGAGACAGAGTCCCACTGGATTTCCTACTGGAGGATGCTCTGCTCTGTTATAAACTGTAGCCCACCCAGGACCCTCATCACACACTACCACCCACCACTGTCCGCTGAGGTCCTACTGTGTGTCAGACGCTGCCGGCGCTGTTAGGACTCTCACAGGGAACCCACAAGGCAGACACTGATAGTGACTCTTCGTGTGCGTGAACCACGGTTTAGAGAAGCTCAGTGCTTGACCGTGATCTCATGGTCAGCAAATGGCAGATCGAGAACGGCACAGACGGATCTGGAAGGCAGCCCAGTTTCCACAGCAGGTGTTCCTGCACTGAGAATCGATCAGTGAACCAATCCATCTCTAAAGTAGGACGAGACATGTTATACAGGTCCCGGGACCTTGGAAGGAATGAGTGAATTCTAGATAGGCAGTTAAACAACAGTCTGGCCTGAGCAAAGCCATTTACATTTCACAGCACCAAGCCGGAGTTTCTCCCAGAAGCAGGTCAGGGGAGGGGTTTCTTGGAAGGCTAGCTCAGCATTCATCATGTTTGTTGAGCACTCATTAAGCTGTGGGGGTAGTTTGCAGATAAGAAGGGCTGTGTAGTGGTCAGTCACCCATCCTGAGCGAGCCCTCAAAGCACTCCCTGTCACTAATGGACCCTGCAGGCCACAGACCATGGCATTCCCTCTCTGCATTAGGCTGTCTTCTAATCCTCCTCTCACAGGCATCACTTAGGAAGACACCTGGGAACAAGAATATGAGTCCCTTTTGCATCTCCCCAAACCAGATACATTCCCAAGTTCTGCAAACGAGCTATGCTAATCCCACCACCTGCCCCTCCTCATGACCTTCCTACCCTCCCTGCCGCAGTGCTTTCTGCCCTCTCCCATGGCCTGGGCCCGTCATGGTCTCCAAGGGCATCTGATGGAATCAGGGACAAGAGGCAGATTTGTTATCTGCCAACCACGACCACACGGGGACTAGATCCTGACAGGCCTGAGAAATACCATCACCAGAGAAAGGACCTCGGTGGGGACCCAGAGGAAGGGAAATAGGAGGTGGGACGCTAATACCAGGTACCTCTCTCCAACTTTACAGAGCAGCTGATCTTTTCAAAGAACATCCCTATGTGTTTACAGAAACACATACCCTATAAGATGTTAAAAATTCAAACATAAAAAATTAAAATATTCTCAATCTCATACCAAAGAAATTCTTAATCTAATATTTTGGTTTATTTCTCTTCTGGGAAATTCCCCAAGGATAGATACCTTTTAATGACTGGACTTCTGAAACTGGCGGTAAATTCTGTTTTCTGGAAACACTTTTCCAGAAGCTTTTCTTGTATTTCACTTAAAGAAATTTGTCCTCAATTTCTCATGATATTAGTTAATTCAAGCCAATTTTTCTCCTCATCACTTTCTCGCAGATTTTAAATCTGCTGTTGAAAGTCTTGTTTCATTGCAGCCGTTCCCGCCTTAGACCAGTTCTCATCTTGACTGAGTGTCCACCCGCCTGGCTCCGTCTGGGGACGTGGGCCAGGGGAACAGCCTAGAATCACATCTGGGCTCCTCCGTAGCCATGAAGCCTCAAGAAAGCTGCTTCCCCTCGCTGATCTGGAGCTTCGTCATCTAACCACAGGAGACAACATTGCCTGCCTCCCAAGGGGGGCCTTCTCTCAGGAGAATCACACGAGGTAATGCATGTGGGGTGCCTGGGAGATCACCGGCAGCACCACAAACATTCAGTGTGTGCCGGGTGTTCCTGCTATCAACACCCCCAAAAGGGGACTGCACCCCTGCTTCCCATAGGCAGTTTCCATTGAGGAGGACACCCAGTTTTCTAAGTGTTTGTATTGTAGGTTCAGACATCATCAGTGGTCTTCTCCTCTGAACTCCTTTCTCTGTTCAGCAGCATCTCCTTGGGTCCCATGCCGGTACTCTCATTCTGCTCATTTTCCTTCCTTTTATTCCTTACTTTTGGTTCATTGTTCCTCATGGAGAACCCAGGACTCTAGTCTTGGCGCTTGGCACTGCTGGGGAGTTATGTATGCACCTTGGCTCCACTCACCTCCCAAGGGCTCATGAAATCATCCCACAGGGGCAGCCGGAGGGCAGAGTACGGAGATTATCAGCCTCAACTTCCAGCTTTGGCTGTGTTGCAGGCCTGGAAGAGCATCTCCCCCAGCCCTCCACCTTGCTCACTCTCCTAGCAACATGGTGCCCATGGAGGACTACAGTTCCCAGTGCGCACTGCTTCAGAGCCCTTCCTGCCCTAGGTAGCAGATCGTGGTACTACAATCCCCAGCACGCACTTCTCAAGGACTGCTTCCTGCCAATGCTGAGAGTTCTGGAACTACACTCCCCAGCATGCCTCAGGCCACATGCCCGTGTATTTCTGGGTTGTATTCAGTGTAGACCAAGTGTCTGACACCGCAGGGGAGCCTGGGAGGCAGGCTGTGTGCTGGCAACCAAACAACCCCAGCGTGACCATGGCAGGGAAGCTGCAGCTTCCCCCTTGGGTAGACCTTGAACCTCGTATTCTGAAAGCTCAGGGCAGACCGTCTTTTTTTTTTTTTTTTTTTTAAGGTTTTATTTATTTATTTGACAGAAAGAAACACAGCGAGAGAGGGAACACAAGCAGGGGAGTGAGAGAGGAAGACCAGGCTTCCCGCCGAGCAGGGAGTCCGATGTGGGGCTCGATCCTGGGGCTCCAGGATCATGACCTGAGCCAAAGTCAGACACTTAAGGACTGAGCCACCCAGGCACCCCTGTCCTCTGTCTTTCTTAAAGACAGCACAGGATGTGTCCTAAAATATGGCTCCCTCATCCATAATTGAAAGTGAGGCTGTTCTCCTACAACCTGGCCATACTCCTGGGAGTCATCATTCTGAGGTCACAAATTGTGTTCATCTTGCCTCAAGGGCAGCTAGCTAGGATCATGTCACACAGGACACCTTTTGTGTGGGACTCGTGCACGGGCATCTGTAATTCTGTGCATATAAGTGTGTGTGTGTGTGTACGAGAGCAGGTCCTCAAGAATGTATGTGTGCTGCGTGCACTCCCTCCTATGGAGAGCGCCTGCAGACTGATGACGGTTCTTACAGAATATTCTAGGGCTCCTGGGCTGCAGAGTCGTGACTGCATCTCCCCCAGGTCTGACTGTCAAGACAGCCTAGCCCCTGAGCCGGCATGCCCTGCCTGTCCCCTGCCTGTCCCCTGCCTGTCCCCTGCCTGCTGAGGATTCCCTCTCCCCGCCCGACAGCCAGTCAGCAGAGGCTCAGCGCTGCGGCTGTCAGGCCCCCCCTAGCCTAGAAGGCCCCCCGCGGCCACCCGGCACACAGAGCCTGTCCTCGTCAGGAAGGCAGGCTTCAGAGCCCCGCTGTCACCCAGACAGAGCCAGCCTCCAGCTGCTTCTCCGGACACGGTGAGCTCCGCACAGCTGGGAGTTACCTGGAGGCGCTCAGCGCCTGGACGAGAGCGGACAAGGGACGAGGCCAGCCCTCTTCCTCAGCGGGACACGTGCTGTGCTTACGAAGCTGCCCCCGTGAGCTCTTCCCCGAGGGTGTATGCTCTTGTCCTTGACACCAATTTGTGTGCAAGGACAGAAGACTGAGAACAGCAAAACTAGAAGGTCTTACGTGAATTACAATTTAAGTGTTACTGTATCAAGAGGCAGGGAGCACGTGATCAAAAATTTGACTTATTGTCCTAACAGTGCTAGTTCTTCATGATTAACCTTCGTGTCCTTGTGCCGGACACACAGGCGTGTGGCCTGACCAGTCACACACGGCCTGCTCCCAGGAAAGCCTCACGCTTGGCCTAATGCTCTGCTTTCACTGTCTTCAAATCCTTAATCAGTTTTGAACAAGGAACCATGCACTTGTATTTTGAACTGTTCTCTACAAAGTATTTAGCTGGTCCCAAGAGACATTTCCTCCTGAGAGCATCACTTTCTCCTCTGTGAGACGGTGCCTTGGTCAACTGAGGGGGCAGTAGGGACAGTGTAGACTGGACCCCTTCAACGACAGGCATTGACTTCTCACTGTTCTCAAGGCTGGAAGTTCTCAAGTGAAAGATCAAGGCGCCATCAAATTTGGCCTTTGATGAAGGCCCTGTTACAGGCCTTCTGGTACAGACTTCCTGCTGTGGTGAGGGAGCTCTCTGGGGTCTCTTTCATTGGACCACCAACCCTATTCACGGGCTTCCACCTTTGCCATCTAATCACCTCCCAAAGGCCCTACCTCTCAAATCCATTGTATCGGAGATTAGGATTTCAACAAATGAATTTTGGGAGGGCACAACGCTTCAGAATATAGCAATCAGGAAAAACACTGAAAGGGTCAACTCTTTCCTCCAGGTTCGCAAAATTTGACGGAGAGTAAAGGCGGCTCTACTTCTGTCGTGATAACACAAACAAGGCTTGAGGGGATTAAACTGATCTTAACAGAACCCAGGCACCTGCAAAGCCAAATATTCTTCAAAGGGAGAAAACCAAAGCCAAACTCTCTAGAATGTGGTGTTCACAGCGCCTGGCAACCAATCGGATATTAGGAGACAGGTAGAGTTGCTACAAATGGTTGAACAGATCCAAGAGGAAATGAGTCAGTAAAAACAGACCAAGAAGTAACAGGTCTGCTGAAATTAGCAGACACAGACATAAAACAGTTATTATAAACGTTATAAATACACCCCATCATTTAAATGAACACATGAGCATAATGAGGAAATAAGCATAAGTCATAAAAAGTAACCATTGTGTATCAAAAGGCAGTATCAACAGAGTGGGGAAAAATATTTGCAAATCATGAATCTGATATGGGATTAATATTGAGAATATATAAAGAACTTTAGAATTCAACAACAAAACAGAGTCAACACAAAAAGTGGGCAAAGGACCTGAGCAGACATTTCTCCAAAGAAGATAAAGGAACAGCCAATAAACACATGAAAAGATGCTCAATATCTTTCATCATTAGAGAAGCACCAACCAAAACCACAATGAGCCACCACTTCGCACCTGTTAAAAGGAATTTTATTTAAAAAAAATCACAAGTGTCAAGGAGGGTATCAGGGAAATTGGAACCCTTGTATGCTAAGTGGCGAACTTCTATCGAAAACGGCGTGGCAGTTCCTCAAAAACTTAAACATGAAATTACCTATGATTCTGAAATTCCACTTTGGAGTAAATACCCACAAGCATTGAAAGCAGGAACTTAAACAGATATGTGTACACCAAAACCATAGTAGCATTGTTCACAATGGCTAAAAGGTGGACACTACGTGAGTGTCCGTCTGTGCATGAGAGGATAAACAAAATACGGTCCATCCAGACAGAGGGTATCATTCAGCCTTTAAAAGGAAGGACCTTCTGACGCCTGCTTGGATGAATCTTGAGGACGTTATGCTCTCGGAAATAAGCCAAACATAAAAGGGCAAATACTGGGTGATTCCACTCTTCGGAAGTCCTTGGAGGAGTCAGATCAATAGAAGCAGAAGGTGGACAGTTAGTGTTTCATGAGGATAGAGCTTCAGTTTGGGAATCTGAGAACGTTCTGGAGATGGTTGATGGGGCAGTCACACAACAATGGGGATGGGCTCAACGTCACCAAGCTGTGCACCTGAACACGGTAATATTGTGAACTCGGTGTTACGGATATTCTGCTATAATAAAAATTTTAGAGTAAAATAGTATCAGATAGAACTTTTATAGATAAAAAGGACAATGTCTAATTAAAAGAAATAAATAACAGCCTGCAATAGCAGCAGATCATACATGCAGAAGAAAAGAGTAATTAATTTAAAACAGTGATAGAGGGGCGCCTGGTGCCTCAGTTGGTTAAGCGACTGCCTTCGGCTCAGGTCATGATTCCGGAGACCTGGGATTGAGTCCCACATCGGGCTCCCTGCTCGGCGGGAAGCCTGCTTCTCCCTCTCTCACTCCCCCTGCTTGTGTTCCCTCTCTGGCTATGTTTCTCTCTGTCAAATAAGTAAAATCTTTAAAAAAAAAAAACCACAAAAAAACAAACAAACAACAACAACAACAACAACAAAAAACAGTGATAGAAATGATCCAAGTGAAGTCCAGAGAGAAAAAGAAAAGCAACAAACAAGGAGGTGAGAGGAGGGACACACAAATAATGTCAAGAAAAACTACAAGCCCATATATAAGAAGCCCAGGGAACCACCAAGCACAATAAACACCAAGAAACCCACACAAAGAACTTCACAATCAAATTGACGACAGACTTCACAATAGTCCAAAAAAGCCAGAAAATGACAGAATAGAGTCTTTAAAGCACTGAAAGAAAAAAAATGTCTACCTGAAGTTCATATCAAGTCAGTGCATCCTTCAAAAATGTGAGCAGGCTGACCCTACACAAAGAGATCATAAAACAGGTGTTTTGAGCGCAGGAAGGGTTGTCAGGTGGGAAGCTGTACCCACATGAAATCCCCAGGAATGAGGTTGAGCTGTGGAAGCTAGCTCAGACACACCGAAGAAGACCCGAGGAGCAGGGCAGTACTCCACGTCCGTGAAGACGGCAGAGTGCTGTGAAAATGCCCTTTCTCCCCAAACTAGTTTATGAACGTAAATTGTCTTTCATGAAAAATGTCAACTGCATCACAACAACTCAAAATATTTCTGAATTACATTAGAAAATTTCAATGAAAACATAGCCGGGAGCATTTGTTCCTGACCATGACAGGGGCCATAGGGAGCTGCACTAAAGAGAAGTTTCACGAGCGTGAGAAGGGGGTAGAAGGGAAGAGGAGCAGGTGCACAAGGAGAGACCCAATCTATGGAACAGCCACGCGCCTTACAAGAGTGCCCCTAACTTTAAAAATAAGTAGGAGAAAGTGAATTAAAATGCTGACATAGATGAATGGCCACAGTTTTTAAAAAGATTTTTATTTATTTATTTGAGAGGGAGAAGCAGACGCCCGACTGAGTGGGGAGCCCGACGGGGGCTCAATCTCAGGACCGCAGCTGAAGGCAGACGCTTCCCCACTGAGCCACCCCGGTGTCCCATGAACGGCCGCATTTAAAGCAAATGTGTCAAAGACTTTCACTGTGCAGTCAGATATCAAAAGTTTTAGAAGGTATCTTTGCTTTGACTCATGGATTCTGTTTCTAGAAATCGATCCATGTACAATGATCAAACGATATGCCCACATGAGAATGCTGTGAGATTGAGACTCATGACTGAAAACCTGGACTCATGTTAAATGTCTTATAGTGGGGGCTGGCTGGTAGAATAATCATGATTCTTGTGCCTATCAATGTATCATGAACATAATTGTGCAACTACAATATCTTTTTAAAAATCTGTGGGGTTTTTTTTGTTGGAGAAATAATCTGTGCCCAGCAGTAAGCTGGATGCCGGAAATACTGATGAGCAAGGAGGGTATTTGTTGAGAAGGTCAGTCTGTGGTCCCAGCAGACACGTGGAGACAAGGCCTGTCCGGTAAGTGCCAGCTGATGAATGAAGGCCACATGGCTGAGAACCTCCCTGATGACACCGAGGGGGATTGTCGCTAAACATCCACGGTGTGCATTAACCTCTGTAATGCCAGGTGGCTCCACTGATGAGCTCACAGGATAAACAAGGGGACAGAAGGTGACCAGGGACCATGAGAAAGTCTGAAGCCCCTTCCTCTTCCTCGGCCAGCCCTCCACCTTCCCAGAAGTTCAGGCTCTCCTGCTGGGGAACCTGAGGGACTCACCAGCGGAACACTGCCTGGGACCTTTTAGGGCATCATCTTGGTTTTGTTTCTGTTTTGTTTTGCCCAGTTGTCCCTTTGCAACAGAAATGAAGGACCATAAGCCGTAAGCAGCTAAGTTTCTGGGTTGGTCAGTGCTCTCACAGCGACGGCACACATCCCTCCCCACCTGCACCGCTAGCCTTCGCCAGGGAGGAGAGCCCGGGGCATCCAGGGTCACCCTGCCTCACTGGCCATTGGCTCTGCGGATCCTGAGTGCCCACCGGTCTGATTCCTTCTGAAGGCAAGCAAGGGGGACAGATGGGATCTAGTTGGATAGAGACACTGGCCAGGGACAGGCTGACTTCAGGCAGCTGTTTGAGTGTCCCCTTGTTTTCTGTACAAGTTCATCAAGTGGAAACGCTCAGCCACAGGCATATAAGGCGTGAACCTTTGTTTGTTCACCTGTTGTTTGTTTGTTGTGTGTGTGTGTGTGCGTGTGTGCACATGCATAAGTTTCTTGTAGCCAAGGAAATTATATATCGAAGTAGAAAAATGTTCAGAAGTCATTATGCTCAGAAATTTAAGCACAGTGAAATCAGGGAGATTGAAATGATGTTTCAGAGAGCAGAAGTACCATACGTCAAACTTCTGAACAAATGGATAAACAATGCCCTGCTTTTGGTGACTGTTCACATGCCGTCTGTGTGGATGTCGCCACAATGAACTTCTGTGGTCTACCGTGTAGAATCCCCATCTTCTTCCTATGTCTGTAAAATAATGTTAAGGGAGCGGAGATGGGCTAGGCACTAGAAGGCTGCCTACTCCCTGTGTGAGGTTTTGCAAACCTCTTTATCCTGTAAGATCTTGTACATAAAGTTGGAATAAGAAAACATTCCTTGTATCGCATGGAGCACTGGGTGTGGGGCATAAACAATGAATCTTGGAACGCTGGAAAAATAAAATAAATTAATAAAAAAAACAAAAAACAAACCAAAACAATAAAACATTCTTCCACAGGTTACGGTGAAGGAGGATCTGCCAAGTCCTGTGCTCGAGGTGATTTTTGGCGCCTCTTGAGAATTGTCTGGGAAACTCGCAGGCATTTCACGGACACATTGTTAAATACAGTCCTTATGAAGAATGAAATCATAACAACTTACAATCGAATAAATTATAGTCAAAACCAAAAGTACTACAAAAACAATATCTCTCAAATCTCCTTACTTCCTCCTTATTTTACTGTTTCTCTCCTCCCTCTTCCCTTGAGGTCATCAGCATCTGCTGTATGTGTGTGGAAACACCATGTCTCATGAGGGGCTGCTCTCTCTCCCGCCCCCCGCGCCACATTCAGGGAAGTCATGTCGGCCACCTGAGGTGGACCACGGTGGGAGGGATTTCACTCTCCGTGAGTCAGGGCTCACTGGACTTCTGTTGACGTCTAGACGTGAGATGCAAGAATGTTAGTAATGCGAGTAGACTTAGCTGTGCGCTGCATCTGCAATCACTGCTTCGTGAAAAGTGAAGACACTCAGGAAAACCTCCTCTCGGATCCAGAGACCATTTGACTCAACGAAGAAGTCACACATCAGCGACCGTGGAGCAGGTCCATGGTTTCCGCCTGTCCTGCGAGCTGTGGCTCACGCACACGAGCATATCAACCAACGCGCGCTGCGATCACATTCACTTGTAGATGGCAAACCATAGCTTGGCGATGAGAGTTTTGGGGAAATAAAATGAACAAAAGCATTTTATGAGAATCGATTTTTCTCTACACATTTATAATAATTATATATTCATTATTATTTGCAGGTATTATGCAACGTATCATTTATCACAATCTCACTCAACTATGTGCTCGTGTGTATGCACATGTCGGTTCCTGTGGGTGTCCAGCCAGGAGGCAATGGCCAGCACTCCCCTGCCTCCCTGCCCCCCAGAGGTGGAGAGCGGCCGGTG
Organism: Spilogale gracilis; assembly: GCA_004023965.1. Classification (NCBI taxonomy): domain Eukaryota; kingdom Metazoa; phylum Chordata; class Mammalia; order Carnivora; family Mephitidae; genus Spilogale; species Spilogale gracilis. The sequence continues at coordinate 1,849 of PITA01033767.1, read as the reverse complement.
CTCCAGTACTCTGGGGCAGTTCTCCAGTCCTGGTGGTGATGCCAACAAGCAGACATAAGGGCAATTGATATCATGGGAAAGTCGAGGCCAATGGAAATCATCGTATGAGCCCTGGCGAGACACGTTTCTGCTGCTTCTGTGTTTCACGGTTGGTTTTGGCAAAGCCACCGCGCAGCTCGGCACTGTTTGCCTCCCGAGATATAGGGGCAGAGAGTCCCCACAAGAGTGAATCTGCTCACACCGGCCATGACTTAGCTCTTCCATTTCTCCCTGCCTGAAATGCTCCTGTGCCTTCTGTTTCCTTGTAAAATACATCCTTATTCCATAAGACTCAGCACCAGCACCGCATTCTTAGGGAAGTCATCTCCGGTTAGATGCGACTTTTCTTTTCTCTCATGGTGCCTTATTGTAACACTCAACATGCTGTATTTTGTCTGCCAGTGTCCAAAATTGACTAAAAACATCCTCAGGGACACGAACAGAGAATTACTCATCTCTGTTAGCAGTTAACAACAATTTCCTATTGAATTGAATAATGGTGATGTACAGAAGATAAGCTCAAGGATATGCCCTTCTATAGTGATTCTGGGCTGTTGTGACGACATCACTGAATGAACAAGCCATGGGAGGAAGCCTGTCTGAATGCCTCGCTGCACAGGTGGGGACTAGGGGTTCAGAGTTAAGTCAGGATTCTTAAAAGCTGGGGCTGTGTATGGGATTGGGGAAGGTTTGTCCATGGGCTAGAGGGGAATCGGGATTTATGTGAAGCTCAGTGTTCAGAGATGTTTTAGAAATCGAGAAGCTAAATAAATGTTCAGAAAATTTTCCAGGCTTAAAGGTCTAAAATGAAGTTTCACACAGAAGGAACACCCATGTGGAGCACATGGAAAGAAGAGATCTGGTCATATGTCAGCATTCTCTGGTCATAAGTCACGTGTGCAAGAGTTTTGTGAACCCGCAAAGGTAGACACATAAAGTGATGATGCCCATTTTCCCCGTACCAGCCTGTTTTTAGCTAGACCAGAGGATGACTGGAGAAACTTCGTGGAAGTACCTGTTACCCTTTCTGAAGGCTGACAGATCACTCCCCTTTTCAGCAGCTCAAATAGGCCAACCCTCATGACTTCTGAAGCACTATCCCAGAGTTGATGGGCCAAGGGCCCAGGGTACCTCTAAATAATCGAGTGCCTGTGGTATAGCCCCAGAAAACATGACTACGTTCTCCAGACTGGCATTGATTTTTTTAAGCCTATTTTTTAATGACTTTAATTCCACTGTGGTTACCTTTCCTTTCCTTCTCCTACTGTCCTCCATGTTATTCCTTAAGCTCCACAAGTAAGTGAAACCATGCGATACTTGACTTTCTCTGCTTGGCTTATTTCACTCAGCATCATCTCTTCCAGTCCAGTCCATGTTGCTACAAGAGTTGGGTATTCATCTTTCCTGATCTCAAAAGCATACGACAAAATACAGTATCTGTTCCTGATTAAAACTCTTCAAAGTATAGGGATAGAGGGAACATTCCTCAATCTCATAAAGTCTATCTACAAAAAACCCACAGCAAATATCACTCTCAGTGGGGAAAAGCTGAGAGCCTTCTCATTGAGATCAGTAACAGGACAAGGATGCCCAACTGTCCACTATTGTTCAACATGGTGTTAAAAGTCCTAGCAACAGATGGGGCGCATGGGTGGCTCAGTTGGTTAAGCGACTGCCTTCGGATCAGGTCAGGATCCCGGAGACCCAGGATCGAGCCCCACATCGGGCTCCCTGCTCAGCGGGAGGCCTGCTTCTTCCTCTCTCACTCCCCCTGCTTGTGTTCACTCTCTAGCTGTGTTTCTCTCTGTCT
>PITA01033766.1:0-12365 GCA_004023965.1 Spilogale gracilis | reverse complement strand
TTTTTTTTTTTTTTTTTTAAGATTTTATTTATTTGACAGAGAGAAACACAGCCAGAGAGGGAACACAAGCAGGGGGAGTGAGAGAGGGAGAAGCAGGCTTCCCGCCGAGCAGGGAGCCCGATGTGGGACTCGATCCCGGGTCTCCGGGATCATGACCTGAGCCGAAGGCAGTGGCTTAATCAACTGAGCCACCCAGGTGCCCCTCTTTTTTTTTTTTTTAACACTGTATTTATTTGACAGAGGGCACAGGCAGGGGAAGCAGCAGGCAGAGGGAGAGTAAGAAGTAGGCTAGATAGCCCAACGTGGAGCTGCATCCCAGGACCCTGGGATCACGACCTGAGCCGAACTGAGCCACCCAGGTGCCCCTGTTTTGAGGTTTTTTTAAAAAAAAGATTTTATTTTTAAGTAATCTCTACACCCACCATGGGGCTAGAACTTATAACCCTAAGCTCAAGATCACATGCTCCATCAACTGAGCTAGCCAGGAGCCCACAATGTGTAATTTGACTCCCCCAAAACTTAACTATTAATAGCCCTATTGTTGACTATTAACATAAACATTGATTAACATGTTTTGTATGTTATATGTACTGTGTGCTATATTCTTACAATAAAGTGAACTAGAGAAAAGAAAATTATTAAGGAAATCATAAGGAAAAGAATATACGTGTATAGTACTGAACTGTATTTATCGATACTATTAGTTTATGAATGGCCTCTTTATAAGGCGAATCGTCTGTCCGTACCTACATCAATATTGTCTTAAATGAAACAAAACACTGCAGATGTTGCACGTATTACTGACATTAGACATAAATGAAAAGGTAACGTACAGTCTGTAAGTGTGTGCGTAAGCTTTGATAAATTTTAACTTAAAAAAACTTTTTTTGGGGCGCCTGGGTGGCTCAGTGGGTTAAAGCCTCTGCTTTCGGCTCAGGTCAGAATCTCAGGGTCCTGGGATCGAGGCCCGCATCGGGCTCTCTGCTCGGTGGGGAGCCTGCTTCCTCCTCTCTCTGCCTGTCTCTCTGCCTACTTGTGATCTCTCTCTCTGTCAAATAAATAAAATCTTTAAAAAAAAAAATTGTTTTTTTAAGTAATCTACACCCAGTGTAGGGCTAGAACTCATGACCCCAAGATCAAGAGTTACATGCTCCACCAACTGACAGCCAGGTGCCCTGATTTATTTTAACTTTTTATCATTGGTTTTTGTATATTTTATGGTATTAAATAATAAATAATAGATAATAAATTGTAAATAGCAAGTAGTATATAATAGAATAGACTAGTATTCTAAAATAGACTAGTATTTATGTGTGTGTGATATATCTAATTAGTATTCTTTTTTTTTTTTAAGATTTTATTTATTTATTTGACAGAGAGTGAGAGAGATCACAAATAGGCAGAGAGAGGGGGAAGCAGGCTCCCTGCTGAGCAGAGATTCCCGATGCAGGCCTCTATCCCAGGACCCTGAGATCATGACCTGAGCTGAAGGCAGAGGCCTCAACCCACTGAGCCACCCAGGCGCCCTTTTTTTTTTTTTTTTTAAAGATTTTATTTATTTATTTGACAGAGAGAAATACAGCCAGAGAGGGAACACAAGCAGGGGGAATGAGAGAGGGAGAAGCAGGCTTCCTGCCGAGCAGGGAGCCTGATGTGGGGCTTGATCCCGGGTCTCCGGGATCATGATCTGAGCCGAAGGCAGTTGCTTAACCAACTGAGCCACTCAGGCGCCCCACTTTTTTTTTTTTTTTTAAGATTTTATTTATTTATTGAACAGAGAGAGACACAGTGAGAGAGAGAGAGAACACAAGCAGGGGTAGTGAGAGAGGGAGAAGCTGGCTTCCCACCAAGCAGGGATCCCAATGTAGGGCTCCATCCCAGGACCCTGGGATCATGACCTGAGCCGAAGGCAGACACTTAAAAGACTGAGCTACCCAGGCGCCTCCCTTATTAATATTCTAAAATAGACTAGTATTTATGTATTCATGACATACCTGACTTTTTCCTTAATTCTTTTTTTTTTTTTTTAAAGATTTTATTTATTTGACAGAGAGAAACACAGCTAGAGAGGGAACACAAGCAGGGGGAGTGAGAGAGGGAGAAGCAGGCTTCCCGCCGAGCAGGCAGCCCGATGTGGGGCTCGATCCCGGGTCTCCAGGATCATGACCTGAGCTGAAGGCAGTCGCTTAACCAACTGAGCCACCCAGGCGTCCCACCTTAATTCTTTAGATATGTCTAGACTGTATAGTTCGTCTGGGAGGGGTTTTTTTTGTTTTTTTGTTTTTTTTTTTTAAGATTTTATTTATTTACTTGACAGAGAGAAACACAGCTAGAGAGGGAACACAAGCAGGGGGAGTGAGAGAGGGAGAAGCAGGCTTCGCGCCGAGCAGGCAGCCCGATGTGGGGCTCGATCCCGGGTCTCCGGGATCATGACCTGAGCCGAAAGCAGTCGCTCCACCAACTGAGCCACCCAGGCGCCCCTCGTCTGGGAATTTTTTCAAATTGTTGCAAATCTCCAAAAAGTTTTCCAGCGTATTCAAAAAGTATTGCAAAACTCTGTGTATAAGTGGATCTACCCACTTCAAATGTCTGTTATTCATGGTCATCTGGATATTTGAGTCTGACGTTAGAGGTATGGTTAGTAGACACTGGGTAGGTTAGGGAAAGGCAGATTGTATGATGGTTTACAATTCTGGCGGGGACTTGGAAGGGAATGCAGTAAGAAATAAAGAGCTTTGGGGCTCATCGAAAGCTCTGTGGTTTAGAAAGAACATGGACTTTGTAGTCAGCCTGACCTGACCCCTCTGCCCCACTAGTGTGTGGCCTTGAGCAAACCAGTTAACCCCTCTGAACCTGAAGTTCTTATCTGTAAATGAAGTTAAAAATAGTACTTCCCTCATTGGGTGGTGTTGGTAATTTAGTGACCTCATGTCACGTGCTTAGTATGGTGCTTGACCTATGTAGTAAGTGAAATTAAAAACAAAGGGTTTTGTTATCCCCATTTCGAAGCTGAGGATGTTCAGGATTAGAAGCGTGAAGTTTTGGGTGCCTGGGTGGCTCAGTGGGTTAAAGCCTCTACCTTCAGATCAGGTCATGATCTTAGGGTCCTAGGATCGAGGCCCGAGTCAGGCTCTCTGCTCAGCAAGGAGCCCGTTTCCTCTGCTTTCTCTGCCTGCCTCTCTGCCTACTTGTGATCTCTCTGTCAAATAAATAAATAAAATCTTAAAAAAAAAAAAAGAAGGGTGAAGCTTCTCAGCCAAGGCACACAGCTAGTAGGTGGTGGACACGGGAGTCTGGATTTGAAGTCTGTTCCTTGTCCAAAGCCTGTGCACACTGTTCTATATCCCATTGGAATAATTAATTCCTTCTCAGCCTGTTGCTCTGAAGCTTCATGAGAAATTGGCTGTTCACGTTCTTAGCTCAGTGCCTGGCACACACTCAGTAATGTTAGTGTGTTCCCTTCACAAGAACACCAGACAGCTTCCCGGGATTTGAGGAACTGAGCTGGAGTAGCAGTTTCTCACTGGTCATGGGAGAAACGCCTACTGGTTTTTGGCAGGCTGTGTAGCTGTTCACCCCTAGCAGCACTTGGTAAAATCCTTGTAGCTGTGGATTTCTTCCTCCTCTAGGGCGAAGGTCATGCCACCCCCGGCGAAAATTCCCCGGAAGGAGAACCTGGGGCTCCAGTGTGAGTGGGGGTCCTGTTCCTTTGTGTGCTCCGCCATGGAGGAGTTCTGCGAGCATGTCACTCAGCACCTGCAGCAGCACCTACAGGGCTCCGGGGAGGAAGAAGAGGAGGAAGAGGACCCACTTGGTAAGGGACAGGAAGAGGAAAGAGCTCAAGCAAGGTGGACAATCTGACTTTCCTAATGGTGCCATTTTTGTTTATAAAAACATGGTAGATGCCTTAGAAAAAATGGATTCAACGGGGTATGCAGAACAAATCTGCCAGCCTGCCATCAAAAGGCAATTACTGACAGTACTTTAGTGAACATTCTTTTGATGTCTTTCTGCATATATATGTACATTAGATAAAGATGATTTTATTTTTTAAAAATGGTCATATTGTACAAGCTGTTAACAGCCTGCTTTTCTGATTCTCTGGTAATGCTTCTCGATTTTTTCTTTACTGCAGCTACCAGTTAATATATTTTACATCGCAGCCCCATACACAAAATTTAAAAAATACGTGAAATAATCCTTGCCTTTATTAAATGCTCTCTGAAGTGTTCTGTCTTGTTCTTTTTCATTTAAAAAAAAAATTGGGGAGGGACGCCTGGCTGGCTCAGTCCATAGAGCACTTAACGCTTGATCTCAGGGTCGTGAGTTTAAGCCCCACATTGGGCATGGAGCCTCCTTGAAAAAAATTGGTTTGCAATCCCCTAAATTGATTTCTCCGATCACTAATAAGTCATAATATAGTTAAAGAACTCTGTTCTACAGAAAGTACAGAGGCAGCTCTTTCTCCTACCTCAAATTCTGTTCTAAGTCTACTGACTATGAACTATAAGTAATAATTTCGGAACCCAAATAATACATGTACAAAAGAAAAATTAGGGTGTATGTGTTTTTTAAGGTAGGCTCCAAACCTAGCATGGGGATTGAATTCATGATTGTGAGATCAAGCTTTGACCCAATATCGGGAGTTGGATGCTCAACCAGCTGAGCCACTCAGGTGCCCCTCATATAGATATTTTTTAAAAGATAAAATTTATTTTATCTATTTATTTATTTATTTATTTATTTATTTAAAGATTTTATTTATTTGACAGAGAGAAACACAGCCACAGAGGGAACACAGCAGGGGGAGTGAGAGAGGGAGAAGCAGGCTTCCCTGTCAAGCAGGGAGCCTGATGTGGGACTCGATCCCAGGTCTCCGGGATCATGACCTGAGCTGAAGGCAGTTGCTTAACCAACTGAGCCACCCAGGCGCCCCATGATTTTATTTATTTTTGAGAGAGAGTTCATGTGCACACGCACTAGCAGGAGAGAAGGGCAGAGGGAGAAGCAGACTCCCCACTGCGCAAGGACTTCCCTGCCAATGCAGGACTTGATCCCAGGACCCTGGGATCCTGATCTGAGCCAAAGGCAGACCCTCAACTAACTGAGCCACCCAGGCACCCACCCCCTTATACTTTTTAAAGTATCTACTTTCTAAAACAAGTAAACCCCTATAAAGAATTGAAAATGCACTTGGAGAGAGCCGCTTGAGAGCTAGGTAGTGAACTACAGCAGTTGGTGGTTTTCCCAGAGAGGACAGGTCTTGGGCAGAAAATGGGGGAAGAAAGGACTGGTCTGAAGAAAGGAGTGGGAGGTGTCCTGAGCTGGGAGGCCACAGCAGAAACCCAGAGCCACTAGTGCCTGCCAGCCACCCCTGCCATCTGGGAGTTTTTGGCACTGGGCCTTGCACACACCCTTCCCTCTACCTCGATGACCACGCTTATTCTAGTTTACAGATACTCACCTTTCACATCTCAACACAGAGACACTTCCAATGCATCCTTGTCCACATCAAATGACCTCGGATTCTGTTTTAGTACCCCAGACCACGCCCCCCTTGCCTCAGAGAACTGGTGACTAGTTGCAGTTTTCTACTTATACGTGTGATTACTTGGTTAATGTTTTTCTTTCATGACTGAAAGCTGTTGTGAGGGCAAGGACTAGGACACTTTTTACTTGTTATATCCCCAGTGCCTGGGGCATAATTAGTGGTGGTTAAATGCTGGTATTTGCGAAATGAACTGCTGGTAATTGGGTCAGAGTCCAGCCTCCTTTTGCTGCTAAGTGCTGTAGTAGGAGAGCTGAGCTTTGCAAAGTATCAAACTCTTCCTTCTAAACCCCTTTCTGCAGGGGAAGAATTCTCCTGCTTGTGGCAGGAATGTGGCTTTTGTTCTATGGACAGTTCGGCTGACCTCATCCGCCACGTCTACTTCCACTGCTACCACACCAAGCTGAAGCGGTGGGGGCTGCAGGCCCTGCAGAGCCAGGCCAACCTCAGCCCCTGCATCCTGGACTTCCAGAGCCGCAACATCATCCCTGACATCCCCGACCACTTCCTGTGTCTGTGGGAGCACTGTGAGGTCAGCGGGCAGTGCTGGGAATAGGGACGGAAGGAAGTTGGGGGTCTTAGCTCAGGATGCCTTGACCCTCGCAGGGATACCCTTTGTATGCTGGGTTCCTGCTAGCATCTCATTTCCTGGTAGCTCCCTTGCTCAAACTTGCGTGCCCCTGCCACTTAATTTGGGAGACAGCCAAGGAGCCCCCTTTGGACACAGGGGTCAGAGTCCCTCTACTCATTCTTACCCCAAGTTGCTCCTGGCACAGAGTACCTTCGACAATCCTGAGTGGTTCTATCGGCACGTGGAAGCACACAGCCTGTGCTGTGAGTACCAGGCAGTCGGGAAGGACAACCATGTGGTGCTGTGTGGCTGGAAAGGTAGGGCCTTTAAAGGATGGCTGGGGTTGCTGAGGGCTTAGGGCACCTAGATATGGGCCCTGTCCCACAGGGTAAGGGACTGCTGCCTGGAAACTCGGCACCAGAGCCTCTTCTGGGGGCCCGTGGCTGGAGCCTGACTGGGCCTTCCTTCCCAGGTTGTACCTGCACCTTCAAGGACTGCCGGAAGCTTCGAGAGCACCTTCGCAGCCACACCCAGGAAAAGGTGGTGGCCTGTCCCACCTGTGGGGGCATGTTTGCCAACAACACCAAGTTCTTAGATCACATCCGTCGCCAGACCTCGTTGGATCGTAAGCTGTCAGAGAGGAGGGGGAGTGGGTGTAGGTTGTCCTGCTTAGGGTGGGGGTTAGGGGCATGTTCCCAGGAGGGGAGGCCACTGAAGGCATCTGCAACTTGGCTGCATCTGTCCTTAGGGCTCAGTCACTTGCCACAGCCCTGGCTGCCTGAGAATCATTAGATGATGTTATTCAGTGCTTAGCTTGTGCCCTCTCTCTTTTCCTAATGAATTCTCACTGCCCCATGAGGTGTGCTGCTTATCCACCTCACTTTTTTAAAGATTTTATTTACGTATGTATGTGTGTATGTATGTATTTGTGAAAGAGAGACAGCCCGAGAGCACAAGCAGGGTGAGCGACAGGCAGAGGGAGAAGCAGGCTCATGGGGCTCAGTCCCAGGACTCGGGGATCATGATCTGAGCCGAAGGTAGATGCTTAACCAACTGAGCCACCCAGGCACCCTGTCCCCCTTTTTGCTGATGAAGAAACTGCATTTCAGCTTAAATCACTTACCTGAGGTTGCACAGCTAGTTAGTAGGGGACAAGCAGGGATTCTAATTCAGGTTCTCAACTCCCAAGCTCCATGCCCCTTCAGCGGTACTGTGTCCATCTCTGGTTCTTCAGCTCCCCCTTTTCTTGGGTGGTTCCCCTCTTCCGGGTTTTGCGCCTCCCCCTGCCATCCCCCACAGCCCACCCTGTCTTCTGCCTGCCCCACCCCAGAGCAGCGCTTCCAGTGCTCTCACTGTTCCAAGAGATTTGCCACAGAACGGCTCTTGCGGGACCATATGCGTAACCACGGTGAGTAGCCAGAGCCCCTAAGTGCCTGGCCCTCCCTCCAGGTTTCTGCTAGGCTTCAGATCATAGCCCCCTCTCTGCTCCTCTTAGTGAATCACTATAAGTGCCCTCTGTGTGATATGACCTGTCCGCTGCCGTCCTCTCTCCGAAACCACATGCGCTTTCGCCACAGTGAGGACCGGCCCTTCAAATGTGACTGTTGTGACTATAGGTAAGAGGAACCAGAGGCTGGAAATCCGAGAACTCACGGTCCAGCATCCCCCATGCCCTCCAGCCCCTCCTGACCTCTCCCTGCAGCTGCAAGAATCTGATTGACCTGCGGAAACACCTGGATACGCACAGCAAGGAGCCAGCCTACAGGTGTGATTTTGAGAACTGCAGCTTCAGTGCAAGATCCCTCTGCTCCATCAAGTCCCATTACCGAAAAGTGCATGAAGTGAGTGCGGCTGTCGGTGGGAGAGGGCTGGCAGAGGTTTGGGGAGCCCAAGATGAAGAGCTGGCCTCACTCTCCTCCCTTCCCCGGCAGGGAGACTCAGAGCCGAGGTACAAATGTCACGTATGTGACAAATGCTTCACGAGGGGCAACAACCTAACTGTGCATCTTCGTGAGAAGCACCAGTTCAAGTGGCCCTCAGGGCACCCCCGTTTTCGGTATGTCTCTCAACCCTGCCCTCTAGATTCACAGACCTCCCCCCACCTCCATCGTTTTCAACAAGTTAAAAACCTCAAATTTGGAATGCCTGGGTGGCTCAGTTGGTTAAGCATCTGCCTTCGACTCAGGTCATGATCCCAGCCAGGGTCCTGGGATCGGGCCCTGAATCAGGCTGTCTGCCCAGTGGGGAGTCTGCTTCTCCCTCTGCCCCTCTACTCTTCACCCTTTGCCCTTCTTCCCAGTTGTGCTCTCTGTCTCTCAAATAAACAAAATCCTAAAAAAATTTTTTTGAATTTGATGATAGTTTACCATCCCCATTCAGGCTCGAGGAACTCAGAATAAAGTGGTGGAGCAGAGAAGGGTTTTTTTTTTTTTTTTTGATTTTTGAATGCGGTGCTGAAACACTGCAGCCAGAACCACAGCTGGAGCCTAAGGGTCCTGGTCTGTAGCTCCATGGCCATCTCTAACTCCTGTGACAACCCCACCCTCCAACACAGATCTTTTCTTTTTCCCACTTCATCTCCCTTTTCTCCCTCCCTCTTAAGTTTCTACATATGATTTTCCATTTTGAGTAATGTTCCTTCCCTCTGTGTCCTCCATATTCTCATAAAGACCTTTTTGGTCTCCAGCTCCTATCACAGGCTTAAAATCCCAGGGCTTGTTCCATCCCTCGTGTCCCTTACCTTGCTGTTTCCTGGCACATTCCGCGTCCCCCTGCGCATGGTTGCTGCCCTGTGTGCTCCTGCTTCACCAGGTACAAGGAGCATGAAGATGGCTACATGCGGCTGCAGCTGGTTCGCTATGAGAGTGTGGAGCTGACGCAGCAGTTGCTGCGGCAGCCGCAGGAGGGATCGGGCCTGGGAGCATCGCTGAATGAGAGCAGCCTGCAGGGCATCGTTCTCGAAGCAGTGCCGGGGGAGCCAGGACCCCAGGAGGAGGCTGAAGAGGATGGGGAGGGCAGGAGCAGTGAGGGGACAGGCCTCTCAGCCTCTCAGGATACTCCCAGCCCCGTCATCCATGTGGTGAATCAGACCAACGCCCAAGGCGAGCAAGAGATTGTCTACTATGTGCTGTCCGAAGCCCCAGGAGAGCCCCCCCCGGCCCTTGAGCCCCCCTCAGGGGACATCTTGGAAAAACTTCAGGGAATAGCTGAGGAGCCAGAAGTCCAGATGGTGTGAAGGCTGCGGAGACTGACCATTTCCACCCCAGACCCCAGAGTTTGAGCCAGGCTGGCGGCTGTGTTCCTAGTGGGCAGCCCCTGCCAGTGGAGGCCTTTAGGAGTGGTGCCAGGAGCAGTGCGGGCCAGAGCGCTCTGGACCCGGCTTGCCTCATGCAGCAGACTTTGAAGACTTTCCTTTTCTGCCCAACCATGTTTGGTGTGGGATCCTGAGGAGTTTGGATTCCTTGAGGGGGATGTCCTGGTCGTCCATGTTCTTGTAGAGGGGTTAGTATCAGGCTTACCCAGAACCCCCTAGTCATGCTGAAATGGTGACTAAAATCCTCTGTCAGCTCCTACCCATTCCCATTTTTAGGAGTCCTTAGGTCCAGCAATGCCATTTAACTCGTCCCTGCAAGGGCCTTTTCCTCACAACTGGTCAAGGCAGCATGAACCAGGCAATCCTTTCCCTCCCAAGGCCTCCTACAACCCCGAGGACTTTCCCGGTTATCCTCAGGGATGGGAGTGGAGGCACTGAGTGTGTGTAACAGTTGTTTTGGTAATAAAAGAAACACTTGCGCTGTTACTCATTTCTTCTTCCTTATGTCTGGTGGCTGTTAACCAGATAGTGAAGAGGCGCAGCTGCCCAGAAGAGGAGCTGAATAGTTAGGCTTGTTCTCCGTCTAGTGACTAAGGTTCATTTTTAACTTTCCTTTTGTTCCCCTCCCTCCACCCCTTTGGTGAAATTTCTCCATTTCTTCTCAGAGCATCTACCGTCTCCACGGAGGTCCAGTGAATGGGCACAAGTAGCGCTCTAGAATGCACGTGTGGGGCTCATCAGGAAGGGAGAGCACGTGGCCACAGCCATCCTTTCTGAGTCCTGGTTAGATATCCAGTGCCTCTGGGGTTGGTGGGGTTTTTTACCTGTGGGACTGGGAAGGAAGCCTTGGGGTGGGTGGGTGGAGGTGGATTTGGGGGCCCTGGAGAATGGCAGGTACTCTAGGTTTAGGAAGCAAGTTAGAAAATTGTGTCTCTGAACATACATTTTCCTGGAGAAAGGTTCTCTTTTTCACTAGATTCAATGAGGTTGAAACCCTCCGAAATAACCATTTTTGGGGCCTCTCGAGCAACTTTTCAGCACCCTGTGTCCATTCTTAGGGTTCCTTCCACTCAAGGAAATACTTTCAAGAGTCCTAGCTGGACAGAAAGCTGCCCACAAAGGACCAAATTTAATTCTCTTCACAAAACTGTATGCCTGTTACAGGAAGAATTTAGGAAAGAAAAATCTCTGTTAATTCCATGAGCCATTTACTAAGTTCCTCCTATGTAGTCACAGTCCAGGCACCGTGGCAGGTGCTAAATATACAAAGGTGAATAAAATCCAGGACCTGCCCTGAAGAGACTTGGTGGTACAGAGGCAAGGAAAGGTCTAAAGAAGTGGAGCGATGAAGCCAAGCAGGATTCACCGAGGAGACTCAAAATAGGTGGAGGCAGTATTAGTTGGGTGAGGGGTCAGGAGAGGTGTCATTGAGGAAATGATTAGAGCTACCATGTGCAAAGGTGTAGACAAGTTACTCTGGGTAGAGGAAGCTAGGTCTGTAAAGCTGAAGGAGTACTTGATGGTCCGCAGCACAGACGGCAGGGGACAGGGGGCCATGGGCAGACACGAGACCAGGAAGGCAGGCCAGACCACCCGGAAGGACCATGTCAGGTTTTCGGATGGTGATTCTGCTGGTGATGGGGAATATACATTGGAAGAGTGAGACAGCAAGCAGAGAAATTAGGGGACTGCTGCAAGATTTCAGGCAAGAGCTAATGAGGGCTCTAAGACTATGTGTCCATGTAGATATTCCCATTGCCTCTATAAGGAGCACCTTCAAGGAAAGGCAGTGTGGAGAGTGGAAACGTGGATGAAAAATCAGCACCAGCAAAGCTACAGGGACAGGCTCACTTCTCCATGATCATGTACTGATTTTTGTTACCCACACCCTGTCCTTCACTAAACAAGTGTAATCTGCTTCCCCCAGCATGCTTTCTGCTAGTTGAAGAAAACTGAGGTTTCTTTGGGCTAAGGACCCCATTTCTTCTATACCTCATGTCATGTAATTTGGGGCCCCCTCCCACCTACCTGCTCTGGGCCTGTGTTTGAGTGGTTCTACCAGGTTCTCAATTTATTGTGAAGCCATTGCCCTCTAGAAACCCTGTCTTTACATATTTTGTTATTGCCCAAACCACATCTCTTCACTTAAGATGTATGCAGCTGTTACCTTGGACTTAACAGCAGGCTTTCATGTTTGTCCTTAGAAAATTTTGTCTTGGGACGCCTGGGTGGCTCAGTTGGTTAAGCCACTGCCTTCGGCTCAGGTCATGATCCTGGAGACCCAGGATCGAATCCCACATCAGGCTCCCTGCTCGGCAGGAAGCCTGCTTCTCCCTCTCTCGCTCCCCCTGCTTGTGTTCCCTCTCTGGCTGTGTTTCTCTCTGTCAAATAAATAAAACCTTTAAAAAAAAAAAAAAAATTTTGTCTTGCTAGACTCGATTGACACCTGTCCCCAAGAGCTGGGTTAAAAAAAAAGTTGAATAGAACAGGGCCAAACATCCCAAAAGCATGTCATTAGAGACCTTTTCCCTATCTGAGGCCACATGAAGACTTGAAAGACTCCAAACCTTGTGGCATCTGGCTGGCTCAGTCCACAGAGCAAGTGACTCTGGATCTCAGGGTTGTGAGTTCAAGCCCCACATTGGGTGTAGAGATTACTTAAAAATAATAAAATCTTTAAAAATAAATAAAGGTGAGGTGCCTGGGTGGCTCAGTTGGTTAAGCGACTGCCTTCGGCTCAGGTCATGATCCCGGAAACCTGGGATCGAGCCCCATATTGGGCTCCCTGCTCCGTGGAAAGCCTGCTTCTCGCTCTCTCGATCCCCCTGCTTGTGTTCCCTCTCTGGCTGTGTTTCTCTCTGTCAAATAAAATCTTTAAAAAAAAAAAATGCCTTCAAGAATAAAAGTTTATTTTTTTAAAAAAAGATTTTTTT
>PITA01033765.1:0-12366 GCA_004023965.1 Spilogale gracilis | reverse complement strand
CGCCTCTCTTGCCTCCACGGAAATCCGTGGGCTGCGTCCAGCTCACCTTTCGGTGTTCTCAGCCTGGCGGGGGGCGGGAGGGAGTCAAGTCTCACATGTTTTTATATATGAATATTCTGCCAACCAATGTCTCCAAGGACATAGTTTCTCTTACTCGATTTCTTTTCCAGTTAGAATCAAAGGGCATTTGCAGGTGAAAGACCTGAAGACACACTTTCTGTATTTTATTTTCACCTTGAATCTGAGACTCCTGCTTCTATTGCAGAATATTTAGTATAACTTTGAAACACTTTTAAATAGCATTTTTTAAGAGTATGATTTTTAGTTTTCCTGAGTTGTGATTTTAAAAGCTAGTTAGGTGTAGGGCCGTGTTTTGTTTGTTTTGTCAATAGTTAATAGTGTGGTGAAGAGGTAAAGTAATGCCACCTGAGGAGAAATAAGTCCTATAACCATCCAGAGGGTACAGTGTGAAGGCAGCCGAATTGTTGCCAATGTAAAAAAGATTAAGTTTTAAGGCCTGAACTTTGTTGCAAATACTGTTTACTTCTAATTTTACAGAGCAGTATGGTGAGAAATATAATTCAGTCTCAAATGATAGAGTCAATTTGGAAACAAGCTTCATTCCTGACTTTCCAGATAGGAAGTTTCTGTACTTAAATCGGACTGTGATTAATTAAGACAGATCTTTAGTACTGTGGAATACAGTTGTTTATCAGATTAATGTGTTGGGAAAGTCTGAGCAAGTAGTAACATGAGGATATGTTCTTAGTCCCTGCAGTTGTTTCACTGGCTTTGAATGTTACTTTTTTTACTAATGTTTTCTGTTTTGGATACTGAGCCTTCCTAGTCTTTAGGTACAGCTAAGGATAAAATTGTATAGAATAACTAAAAATAAACGAGTTACACTTATTCATATTTAAAAAAATACCGATGGTTACCTAATGTTTGTAGTAGTGTTATGTAATGATAGGAATTACGTAATAATAGGAATAGTTTGTTAAATGTATGTTCCAGGAAGAGAGCCTGGTTTTCTATTTTTTACTTCTATTACTATTTTTACTATTATTTTCTATTTGTTTTTCTTTTCTCCTCTAGTAGACAGGTTTCTGAGAGCCAGGCTTTTCCATTAAATACTTCAACATACGGCTTAACCTTTTTTCCTAAGATAAACTTCATGTGGTTTAATGTGTATGTACTTTTCCCTGTTTTACTTTGAGTTAAGCTTTGACTAAATGAGGAAAAGAAGAGAATTGCAGGGTCCAGGAAGAGCTGTCTGCTAGGGCCCCAGACAGAAGAACCGCTCCTAACCAAGGGATCCCAAGTCCAGCCCCAGAGGTTACTGTGACATGGATGTAATGATAGTGCCTTGCCTGGTTGGGCTCTTGAGGACATTAAACTAGATGAGAGGTGTGAAAATACTCGAAAACTCCAAATCACTGTTTAACTTATATTCTGCTGTTTTTTGTGTGTGAGCAGAAACATTGTATACTGTTACAGAAAAAGTTAAAATCTTCAGTGTGAGGCATAAAGCTCTGTGATTTTTGACCCAGAATCACTTTTGTGAACTGAGTAGTGGAGTGAGATGCCAGGCCTGTATTCCCTACCCTCTTGGAACAGTGGGATTTCCTGCCAGCACTGCCCGTGACGGAGGGTGGTTTGAGGACTGATACCCGAACTCTCACCAGAAGATCTTTACCTAAGCTTTTTCTCCTAGAAAGAGAAACTCTTTCTCCTAGAACTTAACAGAGGAAAGTTTTCCCTCTCTGCTCTTCCAAGCTTCTTGCTCACAGTGCTGCTGTGCCTTTGTAAGGGAGAATAAAGCAGAAAGAAGAAAACTTCATTGTTTCCTCTTCCGGATCAGAAATGAGATTCTTCTCCACCTCCTCAATAACTTGTTCTGTCTACTTTGCACCCCCTGCCAACTGAAGATCTGGATTCTTTTTATAGCCTACTGGACGGATATAGAGATTTTTCTAAACTAAACCTTCTAGAATTGTATTATTTATTTATTTAATTCTTTAAAAGATTTTATTTATTTAACAAACAGAGAACAAGAGAGGGAATACAAGCAGGAGAGGGGGAAGCAGGCTTCCCGCCGATTATAGAGTAATAAAAATCACTCTATGATTTTTTTTTTTTTAAGATTTTATTTATTTGACAGAGAGAAACACAGCCAGAGAGGGAACACAAGCAGGAGGAGTGAGAGAGGGAGAAACAGGCTTCCCGCCAATCAGGCAGCCCTATGTGGGCTCGATCCCCAAACTGTGGGATCATGACCTGAGCCGAAGGCAGAGGCTTAACCACTGAGCCACCCAGGCGCCCCCGTTCTAGAATTTTTAAAAAACATTTTAATAACATAGTTGAGTGTTTTAGCAAAAATTTAAAATCATATTTTATACAGGTATTTTAAAGTTCTGTCAGTCACATTTTATGAGTAAGATTGAAATGAATTTCTTACTGAAGTGGATTTCCAAGTGTATTTTTTCTTTTTAAGACTTTGATTTTAAGTAATCTCTGTACCCAACATGGAGCTTCAACTCAATCCCAAGATCAAGAGTAGCATGCTATACCCACTGAAACACCAGCCACCCCTCCAAGTATATTTTGAAATTTTGATTTTTTTTTTCACCGAGAAACAGGAGTTAAGGAAACAGGCTGTAACCATAGATGGTTGTGTAGACTTTGATTAGGTCCAGCATGGAAGAAAACAGCTGTAAAAGGCATTACCAGGACAACAGGGGACAATTAAATAGGGTCTTAATATTAAATAATGTCAAGTAATTACTGACTTTTTAAAAATTTATTATATAGATCACAAATAGGCAGAGAGGCAGGCAGAGAAAGAAGGGGAAACAGGCTCCCCACCGAGCAGAGAGCCCGATGCAGGCCTCGATCCCAGGACCCTGAGATCATGACCTAAGCCAAAGTCAGAGGCTCAACTCACTGAGCCCCCCAGGCGCCCCTGATTACTGGCAATTTTTTTTTTATCTTTTTTTTTTTTTTTTTTTAAGATTTTATTTATTTGACAGAGAGAAACACATCGAGAGAGGGAGAAGCAGGCTTCCCGCCGAACAGGAAGCCTGATGTGGGACTCGATCCTGGGTCTCCGGGATCATGACCTGAGCCGAAGGCAGTCGCTTAACCAACCGAGCCACCCAGGCGCCCCTGTCAATTTTTATTAGAAGTGGTTTACAGTGTTGTTAAACCCAAATGATGAGTTAGAACGCTAGCCCTGGTGATCTTTAGCTGTGTGGTCGTGGGCAGTTACTTACCTTTTGTGCTTTGGTAGCTGTTCACCAACATAGGATGGTGCTTGACAAGAGTGATACTCCGTGTTTGATTCCCTGGGTTCTGGTGCCTTCCATCTCTCCTCCCACAATTTCTTACCTTAGTGAGGATCTCGAATCAAGAACTTCCTGGGTCTCTATAAGTAATCTGCATACTCAGTGTGGGATTTGAGTTCATGACCCTGAGATCCAGAGTCATGTGCTCTGCTGATGGAGTGAAACAGGCACCCCCTATCTTTTTCTTTTTTTTAATTATTTCTTCATATTCCTTCTTGATGGAGTAAAAGAAGATAGCTCTTTTTGCTTTTGCTGTTCCTGTCTTCATTCCTTGCTGTCCTGAATTTTGGTTGGGAAGAATAGTGAGATTGAACAAATAAGTTAGGAGGTAGAGGAAGGAAACGCTTTAATGACTGAGTCAGAAGCAGTCTCCGCAGATGTCCTGGACAGATTTACCCCCTTCCTGCAAGGTGAATGGACACGTGTATGTGCGCGTATGGATTTGGGTATATATGTGGAAAGGATGGCTTCTTCATCAGAACATAGATCATGGAGTGTTTTTAAATTCGTTAGTCTGTCAGCACACTTACGAATCTGAAATTAATGGGGTGTTTGCCATGGATATTCTTTAGTTAATGAGGTATAGTATGCTAATTTTAACTCCTTGTTTTCAGGAAAGCTTTAAAGATTTCTCCTTAACTACCCAGGTGAGAAATTGCAATAGAAAAAGAGGGACCCCTTCCCAAATAGTGGTGCTTGGACAGACCTTAGGAGCCTGCTAGGCCAACACCTCACTTGCCACATGAGAAGTTGATTATCTTGAGACCTTCTGGACACCCAAGTTTGTGGAGCCCCAGTAGGAGTGCTGGGTTAGGATTTAGAGGAAAATAGTAGTGCACAAGAATGGTTTCAAAAAGAAGTAAGGTTGGGGCTCCCAGATGGCTCAGTCAGTTAAGCATCTGACTCTTGATTGCAGCTCAGGTCCTGATCTCGGTCCTCCCTGAGATCCCTTCTTCCCTCAGGGCCGGGCTCCATGCTCAAGGCAGAGTCCGCTTGTCCCTCCCCCTCTGCTCCTACCCCCACTCGTGTTCTCTCTCTCTCAAATAAATAAATATATAAAATATTTTTAAAAAGGAAGTAAGGTGTTAGATACTTTATGCCTCTTCACTCTGTCACTCTGCTTCTGGTACCCTGCCCCTCGTTTCCCTTCCCCGCCATGTAACTGACCTTCAGACATTTCATGCGGCGGAGAGTGTGGCCACAGGAGAGCCTTGTTGTCCACACAGTCCAGTTTCCAGAGGTCGTTTCTGTTGTCCACTTAGTAGACTGCGAGGCTGTTGCTTGGATCCCTTCACTTACTATTTAAGCAAGTAACCAGTTACATAGACTCCTGGTGCTTTCAGAGAAATCTAAGTTAGTGCCCATAATTTTAGGAAAATAAACTCAGATTTATTGAGTGTTCAGGAGACATTAGGAAAATAAAAATGAGCTTAGAGGAAACCTCAAACCCACCAATCACTTCCAAATTCAAGAGAAAAACAAAAAAAAATAAGAGAAAAACAAGATAAGGTTTTTGGGGTTTTGTTTGGTTTTATTTTTAATCACGTGGCAGTTGTCCTTCATCGCCTCCAGGAAGGTTGAGTGTCCCCCTGAGAGTTCAAGGTTGTAAGTGGACACAAGAAGAAAGACCCTTATACTTTTTTTTTTTAACCATCATGTAAATAACAGGCAGCATACCAAAGAAAGAAAAAAAATCAAAGGTATTTTTAAGACTTATTTGAGAGCACGCGTGCACACTGGTGAGGGGGTTGGGAGTGTGGAGAGAGGGAGAGAATCTCAAGCGGGCTCTGCACTGAGTGTGGGGCCCAACTTGGGGCTCTGTCTCGCGACCCTGAGATCATGACCTGAGCCGAAATCAAGAGTGGGACTCTTACCTGACTGAGCCACTCAGGTGCCCCAAACCAGGGGTATTTTTTATTACAGTTTTATGTTACTCTCCCCAAACTGAAGTCTGTGTCTTGCTTATAAACTTACCATTCTTTGGAAGATATTCATACACACTAAGAAGCGTTCCTTTTTTTCATTAGCACAGCTCTGCAAAAATAGGCGATCTAGGGGCGCCTGGGTGGCTCAGTTGGTTAAGCGACTGCCTTCGGCTCAGGTCATGATCCCGGAGACCCGGGCTTCCTGCTCCTCGGGAAGCCTGCTTCTCCCTCTCTCACTCCCCCTGCTTGTGTTCCCTCTCTGGCTGTGTTTCTCTGTCAAATAAATAAAATCTTAAAAAAAAAAATAGGCGATCTGGATTTTCTGACTTAGTAGTTCATTCATGTTTTGGCCAACTGACATAGAACTAAAGGATGTTGAGTTGTGGATTTTTCTATTTACCAGTGTTGCTTAGAATGATTTCATTCTCCGGTTGTTTTACAGTCCTTAAATCACTATGTAAATAATCAACATTATGGTCTTTTTGAATTTTTATTCAAGTTGTTTAACAAATCAGCCCACCCATTTCTCACATCCCCCAGCCCCTGCCTCTGGTAAGCACCAGTCTGTTCTCTGTTGTATCTATTGAGCTTGTGTTTTTGCTTTTGTTTTTGAAGATTACACATTTATAAGAGAGATTATACAGTATTTGTGTTTCTCTGACTTATCTCATTTAGCATAATGCCCTTGAGGTCCATCCACATCATAGCAAATGGTAAAATTTATTCTTTGTTATTGCTGAGTAATATCCCATTGAATATATGTACTATAATCTCTTTATCCATTCATCCATCAGGGGGAATTTAGATTGTTTTCATCTCTGTTGAAAATAATGCCTCAGGGCACCTGGGTGGCTCAGTGGGTTGAAGACTCTGTCTTCGGCTCAGGTCGAGATCTCAGGGTCCTGGGATCGAGGCCCGCATCGGGCTCTCTACTTGGCGGGGAGCATGCGTCCCCCTCTCTCTCTCTGCCTGCCTCTCTGCCTACTTGTGATCTCTCTCTGTCAAATAAATAAAATCTTTAAAAAAGAAAAGAAGAAAATAATGCCTCAGTGAACATAGGGGTGTGTATGACTTTCCAAATTAGTGTCTTCGTTCAAATACCCAGAAGTGGAATTGCTAGGTCACACTTAATTCGGTGTTCATTTTCTGAGGGACCTCCATACTGTCTTTCACGGTGGCCACACCAGTGACCTTCCCACCAACAGTGCACACCTGGTTTATGTTCCCCACATCTTTGCCAGCACTTACTTTTAATACTTTTGATAGTAAACATTGTAACAGGTGTGCGGTGATACCTCATGGCTTTGATTTGCATTTTCCATTTTCCTGATAGTTAGTGAATGTTGAGTATCTTTTCGTATACCTGTTGGCCATCTGCATGTCTTTTTTGGGAGAAGAAAGTGTCTATTCAGATCTTCTGCCCATTTTTTAAAAATCACACCCGTTTTTTTTGCTATTGAATTGTGTAAGTTACGTGTTTTGCGTATTAACTGCATATCAGATATGTGATTTGCAAATATTTTTTCCCTTTCAGTATGTTGCCTTTTCATTTTACTGTGCAGAAGGTTTTTAGTTTGACGTAGTCTGACTTAATTTATTTTGCTTTTGCTGTCAGATTCAGAAAATCATTGCCAAGACCAGTGTCAAGGAGCTTAGCACCTAGTTTTCTTCTCGGAGCTTTATGGTTTCAAGTCTTAAATTCAAGTCTTTAATCCACTTTTGTGTATTGTATAAGATAATGTTCCAGTTTCCCTCTTTTGCATGTGGCTGTACAATTTTCCCAATACCATTTATTGAAGAGATCATCTCTTCCCCATTGTATGTTCTTGGCTCATTTTCCTTAACTTATTGACCATATAGGTGTGAGTTTATTTCTGGGCCCTAGTCTGTTCTATTGATGTATGTCTTTTTTTGTGCCAGTACTATACTGTTTTAATTACTACATCTTTGTGATATATTTGAAATTGGAGAGCCTGGTTCCTCCAGCTTTGTTCTTTTTCAAGATGGCTTTGCCTCTGCAAGGTCTTTTATAATTGCATGAAAATTTTAGGATTGTTCTATTTCTGAGGAAAATGCCATTTAGGGGTTTCATTCAATCTGTATATCGCTTGGGTAGTATGAACATTTTAACAATATTAGTTCTTCCCATCCCTGAGCATGGAATAGGTTTGTGTTTATTTGTATCTTCTTTAGTTCCTTTCACTAATATCTTACAGTTTTCAACATACAGGTCTTTCACCTCCTTGATTAAATTTATTACTAGGTACTTTATTTTTTGATGGAATTGTAAATAGGATTATTTTCTTAATTTTCTGATAGTTTATTATTGTAAAGAAACACAACAGATTTATTTATATTGATTTTATAATCTGTAACTTTATTGAATTTGTTTGGTGTATTTTGGTGGAGTCTTTAGGTTCTATTTTATATCATTTCAACCACAAATAGTATCAATTTTTCCCCGTTAGATCTTTTTTTTTTTTTTTTTAAGATTTATTTATTTGAGAAAGAGCACACAGGGCAAACGGATGGGGAGAGAAAATCTTAAACAGAGTCCCTGCTGAGTGTGGAGTGCTTCTCGGGGTTCAGTCTCACAACCCTGAGATCATGACCTGAGCCAAAATCAAGAGTCATTTAACTGAGCACCTAGGTGCTCCTTAAAGATTTTATTATCAAGTAATCTCTACAGCCAACATAGGGCTAGAACTCAAAACCTCGAGATCAAAAATCATGTGCTCTACCAACTGAGCCAACCAGGGGCCTCACAAATAGTTGACAGTTTTACTTTCTTCTTTCTAATTTCAGTGCCCTTTCTTCTTCTTCCCTAATTGCTCTGGCTAGGACATCCAATACTATGTTGAAGACAAGTCCCAAGAGTGGACATCCTTGTTCCCAGTCTTAGAGGAATAGCTTTCAGCTTCTCACCATTGAGTGTGGTGTGAGCTGGGTGCTTGTTTTATGTGATTTTTATTATAGTCAGTTACTGTTTTATTAGTGCAGTCTTTCTCCTTTGTTGAGAGTTGTTATCCTAAATGGGTGTTCAGTCTTGTCCATTTTTTTTCTTCATCTACTGAGATGCTCATGTTTTTTGTATCCTTTATTTTGTTGATGTGGTTTAGTGTAGTATATAGCGCATTGATTTGTGGATGCTGAACCATCCTTGACTTCCTAGGATAAATCTCACTTGATCATAGTATATGATCCTTTTAATGTATTGTTAAGATCAGTTTGCAAATATTTGATTGAGGATTTTTGCTTCTGTGTTCATCAGGGATATTGGCTTCTAATTTCCCTTTTTGTTTGGCATCTTTGTTTGGTTCTGGTATCAGGGCAATGCCGGCCTTGTGAAATGTTTTTTATAAGAGTTCCCCCTCTTCTAGCTTTTGGGAGTATTTGAGATTCTTATTTGAATATTGGGTAGAACTCACCAGTGAAGCTCTGTGGTCCTCGACTTCTGTTTGTTGGGAGGTTTTTGATTACCAGTTTAACACCTTCGCTAGTAATCAGTCTGTTCAGATTTTCTATTTTATCATGATTCAGTCTTGGTAGGTTTATCCATTTCTTCCAGGTTGTCCAGTTTTTTGGTGTACAATTATTCATAGTAGTCTCTTACAATCCTTTGTATTTTCGTGGTATCACTTTTAATATTTCTCATTTCTGGTTTTATTTGAGTTCCCTCTTTTCTTCTTGGTGAGTCTAGTTAAAGTTCTGTTTGTCTTTTCAAGGAACCGGGTTTATTGATCTTTTATCTTTTTTGGTTCCAGTTTCATTTATTTCTGCTCTAATCTTTGTTATTTTCTTCCATCTAGTAGCTTTAGTCTTTCTTTGTTCTTTTTATAGTTCCTCAAAATATGTTAGGTTGGGATTTTTCTTGTTTCTTGAGGTAGGCATTTATTGCTTTGTACTTCTTTCTTAGAACTGTTTTTGCTGCATCCTGTAAATTTTGGTATGATAAATTTCCATGTTCGATTTTTTAATTTCTTCTTTGACCTGTCAGTTATTCAGTAGCATGTTCTTTAATCTCCATGTATTTATGAGTTTTCCAGTTTTCTTCATGTAGTTAATTTCTAGTTTCATATCACTATGATTGGAAAAGATGCTTGATTTCAATCTTAAATTTATAAAGACTTGTTTTGTGGTCTAACATATGATCTATCTTGGAAAATGTTCATGTGCATTTAAGAAGAATATGTATTTTGTTCCTTCTGAGTGAAGTGTTCTTTATATCCGTTAACTTCATCTCGTTGAACTTGTCAGTTAAGGCCAATGTTGCCTTATCGATTTTATCTGGATGATTTACCCATTGATGTAAGCAAGGTATTAAATCATCTGCTATTATTAAATTGATGTCTGTTTCACATTTTAGGTATGTTAATATTAGCTTTATATATTTAGATACTGCTATGTTGTAGCTGTTACGTTCTTTTGTTGGAGTCACCCCTTTACCATTATGTAATACCCTTTTTTGTCTCTTATTACAGTCTTTGTTTTAAAGTCTATTTTGGGGGTGCCTGGGTGGCTCAGTTGGTTGGGCGACTGCCTTCGGCTCAGGTCATAGTCCTGGGGACCTGGGATCGAGCCCCGCATCGGGCTCTCTGCTCGGCGGGAAGCCTGCTTCTCCCTCTCTCACTCCCCCTGCTTGTGTTCCCTCTCTGGCTGTGTTTCTCTCTGTCAAATAAATAAAATCTTTAAAAAAAGTAAATAAAGCCTATTTTGTCTGATATCCATACAGATAACTCCATTCTTTTAGTTTCCATTTGCGTGGTAACTTTTTCTATTCTTTCGTTTCAGTTTGTGCGTTCTTAGATCAAAAACGTGTTATTGTAGATAGCATATAGATGAATCCTTTTTTTTTTTTTTTTACCCATTCAGCTCTTCTTTTGCTTGAAAAATTTAGTGTATTTACATTTAAAGGAATTGGTGGTAGGTATGCGATTTTTTGCCATTTTGCTTGTCTTCTGGGTATTTTGTAGTTCTGTGTTACGCTGTTCTCTCACTCTCTTCCTTTGGTGATTTGATGACCTTTCTTTATTTTTTGTCATTTACCCTAGGTTTTTGCTCTGTGGTTACCATGAGGCTTATATGTAACAACTCGTATCTATAACAGTCAGTTTTCAGTTGATAACAACTGTAAGTTTGATCTCATTCTACAGCTCAACATCCTCCCCTTATTTTATGTTTTTGATATATTTTACGTCTTTTTATCTCATCCCTTAAGTAATTATTATAATCATTGTTATTTTTACTACTTTTGTCTTTTAACCTTCATACCAGCCTTATAAGTTATTAATCCACTTGCCTTTACTATGTATTTATTTTTCCAGTGACATTTATTCTTTCATATGTGTTCTTGTTACTAATTAACACTGTTACTTATACGCCTTATTTAATTTTGATGAACTTCTTTAGCTTTTGCTTGTCTGG
Source organism: Spilogale gracilis (assembly GCA_004023965.1). Classification (NCBI taxonomy): domain Eukaryota; kingdom Metazoa; phylum Chordata; class Mammalia; order Carnivora; family Mephitidae; genus Spilogale; species Spilogale gracilis. Next base: position 1,673 of record PITA01033765.1, on the reverse strand, counting down.
AAAATTCTTCCTCTCACCTTCTATTCTGAATGATAACTTTGCTGGGTAGGGTATTCTTGGTTGGAAGATCAGCATTTTTTCTGTGATCATTTTCATGCTGTAAAATAGGGTAGAATTTGAACTGTTGTACAGTTAGGAAGAGTCCTGGATTGAAAACTAAATTATCTCCAAGGTGATGGTTTAGGTTTTAAAAACTACATCTTTTAAAATATTTTTGTTGGAAGAAAATGTGCCACTGGTAATTTGTAGCTAATTAAATATGGTTCTTTGTTCAGATCCTGAACAAAGATGCCTTAAGAATAGTGACACTGCAAAAAACCAAAATATCCAGTCAAGAAATGGTCAGAAGACCTGTACAGACATTTCTCCAAAGAAGACATCCAAATGGCCAACAGACACATGAAAAAATGCTCCACATCCCTCAGCATCAGGGAAATACAAATCAAAACCACAGTGAGACACCGCGTCACACCAGTCAAATGACTAAAATTAACAAGTCAGGAAACAACAGATGTTGGCGAGCATGTGGAGAAAGGGGAACCATCTTACTCTGTTGGTGGGAATGCAAGCTGGTGCAGCCACTCTGGAAAACAATATGGAGGGTCCTAAAAAAGTTGAAAATAGAGCTGCCCTATGACCCAGCAATCGCACTACTAGGTATTTATTCAAAGGATACAAACGTAGGGATCTGAAGGGGCACCTGCACCCCAGTGGTTCTAACAGCAATATCCACAAGAGCCCAAATATGGAAAGAGCCCAGATGCTGTCCATCGATAGATGAATGGATAAGGAGGATGGATGGTGGTGTGTATATACACGATGGAATATTACTCAGCCATCAAAAATAATGAAATCTTGCCTTTTGCAGTGATGTGGATGGAACCAGAGGGTATGATCGGAGCGAAATAAGTCGAGAAAGACAAAGACCACATGATTTCACTCATGTGGAATTTAAGAAGCAAAACATATGAACATAGAGGAAGAGAAGGAAAAATAATAAAAGATGAAAACAGAGAAGGAGGCAAACCATAAGAGACTCATGACTACAGGGAACAAACTGAGGGTTATTGGAAGGCAGGGGGGTAACTGGGTGATGGGCATTAAGGAGGATATGTGATGTTATGCACACTGGGTGTTTTATGCAACTGATAAGTCACTAAATTCTGCCTCCAAAACTAACAACAAACAACAGAGTGGTGACTCTGCTGGCAAGTGTAGCCCGCGGTCCCCTAGATTACGCTGTAATCTGGTAAAGCAGTCTACCCCTTCGGGCATAAAGCACCCTGCTCCGTGTGGACTTCCTGTGAGATAGTCTTGGTAACACAATCTCTTACCACAGTTGAAACTTAATTTATTCAAACAATTCACTTAACATCGAAAGGCTCTTTCTAGGCTTCTTGTATCTCATAACAGAAACTGTTTGAGGAATATTACTATATTAGCACTGTTAACAGGTATTTTCATGCTGGAAATTAGAGCCTTCTCGACCTCTAAGTGGGGATGGTGAGAAGAGCCATTTGGATGTGTGTTTATAAAGGATTTTATCGTTTTATTTCATTAACTCTCTCAGTACATAAACTTTACGAGTTTGCCATACGGAACAACTAAGCTACAAAAGAATCGTCATTTCAGAAATAGAAGTAATTCATTATAAAACTTTTTGATATATTTTT
>PITA01033764.1:0-12366 GCA_004023965.1 Spilogale gracilis | reverse complement strand
ATTCTTTACATTTTTAAGGTTTCCCGCCAGTGCGATTTCTATGATGGTCACTAAGGTGTGAGTGCTGCTTCAAGGCCTGACCACATTCTCCACATTTGTACTCTTCCTCTCCAGTATAAATTCTGTGATGTCAAGTAAGATTTGAGTGCCCGTTAAAGGCCTTGCCACATTCTTTATATTTGTAAGATTCCTCCCCAGTATGAATTCTGTGATGATGAGTAAGGTCTGAGTGCCTATTAAACCCCTTTCCACATTCTTTACATTTCTAAAGTGTCTCTCCAGTATGAATTCTGGGATGCTGAGTAAGCCCTGAGCTCAGATTCAGGCCTAACCGGATTCTTTACATTGGTAAGGTTTCTCTCCAGCATGAATTCTGCAATGGCGACTAAGGGCTGAGTGCCCGGGAAATGACTTGCCACAGTCCTTACATTTGTCAAGTTTCTCTCCAGTATGAATTCTCTGATGCCTATTATGGACTGAGGACCTCAAAAGGCCTTGCCACATTCCTGACATTGGTGATGTTTTTCTCCAGTATGAATTCAGCGATGTTCACTGAGACCTGAGTTGCAGTTAAAGGCCTTCCACATTCTTGACACTGCAAAGTTTTCTCTCCAGTGTGCATTCGGAGACGTATACTAAGTTCTGAAGACGACAGAAAGGCCTTGCCACATTCTTGACATTGGTATAGTTTCTCTCCAGTATGAACTCGGTGATGTTGAGTAAGATTTGAGCATGATTTAAAGGCTTTGGCAAGTTCATTACAGTTGTAATTTTTCTCTTCAGGATGAATTTGGTGATGTCTATTAAGACTTGAGAGATGGTTAAAAGCCTTCATGCATTCTTTTTTTTTTTTTTTAAGATTTTATTTATTTATTTGACAGAGAGAAACACAGCCAGAGAGGGAACACAAGCACGGGGAGTGAGAGATGTGGGGCTTGATCCCGGGTCTCCAGGATCATGACCTGAGCCGAAGGCAGTTGCCTAACCAACTGAGCCACCCAGGTGCCCCGCCTTCATGCATTCTTCACATTTGTAAAGTTTCTCTTCCATATGAATTTGATGATGTCCTGGAAGGGTTGAGGGCAATGCAGAAGTTTTGCTACATTCTATACATTTTAACATTTCCCACCACTATGGATTTGCCTATGTCTATTTATTGATGAATACTACTTAAAGGGTTTACCACATTCTTCCCATTTGTATATTTTTTCTCCACTATGCATTGGCTGATGTTGAGATAGTGTTCAATGGCAGTCAAAGGATTGACCACATTTGTTAAAAATGTAAGTTTCGGTGCCTGGGTGGCTCAGTGGTTTGAAGCCTAGTCTTTGGCTCCGGTCATGATCTCAGAGTCCTCGGGAGCAGACCCACATCAGGCTCTCTGCTCAGCAGGGAGCCTGCTTCCTCCTCTCTCTCTGCCTGCCTCTCTGCCTACTTGTGATCTCTTTCTGTCAAATATATAAATAAAATCTTTAAAAAAAAAGATGTGAGTTTCCTATCCCATAGGGTTTGTCTTGTTTCCATTTAGCCTTCATGACTGACTAAACACCGTCCCTGGTTTATTACACCCAAAAGAGTTTTCTCCATCATGGATTCTCTGAGGACCACCAACATGGGAGGAATGGTTAAGAGGTTTTGCACATTCATTATATTTAGGAGGATTCGCTCCCAAAGGGAGATTCTTATGTATACTAAGGTTAGATCTTTGATTAAAGACGTCTCCACATTGATGACATTCATAATGGTTCCCTGGAAACCAGGTCCTCACACAGGTATGAACACGGGAGCCCTGGTTCAGTGTTTTCCCAGATTCACCGCACTGAGCGATTCTGTCTCCACTGTAAAGGCTCTGGTACTTCTGCAGGGTCGACTCCTCCGTGCAGCCCCTCTCAGATGGACCCACTTAGCCTTTGTGCTTCATTTCTAAGGCTCTGATTATCAGAAATATTTGAATGAAATGCCAGGCCAATCTTATCTGATTCCTGGCTGAGCAGGAATCATCAGGACTTCCTTTCTCCACGGACATGTAACACTGCACACACCGTACTGACCACATAGCATAACAGGTTATTCTGTGTTTTGGTCCTGGTGTCGTACGAATCACTTCCTATACCTCTAATAATCAGGAAAAGGGTCTCCTAAGCACAAAATTTGTGAAACGGTGGATATTCCACAGAAAACTGAAATGAACCAAATAGAGTACAGAGAAATAGGACCATATCAACCATAGGAAGAGTTGTTTTTCAGAAAAGATCAACATTGACAGTCCATGAACTAAATTAAGAATAATAAGACCGACTAAAAAGAGAGATTAAACAGGGAAAGTAGACACAGTATAACTGACCTTAGAAACAAAAGTAATTATTATTATTTTAAAGATTGTACTTATTTATTTGACAGAGTGAAACACAGCGAGAAAGGGAAAACAAGCAGGGGGAGTGAGAGAGGGAGAAGCAGGCTTCCCATGGAGCAGGGAGCCTGAGGCAGGGCTCAAACCTGGGACTCCTGGATCATGACCTAAGCAAAAGTCAGATGTTTAACAACTGGGTAACCCAGGCACCCCAATAAAAGTAATTATAAGGGGCAACAATGGATAATCATTGCCCATAAATTCATACAAAAAGTGCCCAAAATTAATACCAAAAAAAAGTGGTATAACCAATTTGAACTCCATCATTCAGAAACATTAAAAAAAAAAATCACAACTCATGGACAACCATGAAGAAGAATCAAATAATTTTAAAAAAGAAAAAGAAAACAAAAAACTCTCCCAGGCTGTGTCAGGTAAATTTACTGGATATTCAAACAGAGAGTTCAGGAGAAAATACTTCAAATATCTCCTCAAACATTTCCAAGGAGTGAAGATCAGAGAAAGGAGCAGAACGCTGGCTGTAGTACCAGAATTATGAGCTTGTCCGAGCCAGAGGAAGATGCTACAAGTAAAGAAAGTTATGAACGACCACCTGCCAGGAATATGCACTCAAATCCACAAAAAAAAGAGAGCAAATTGAATCCAAAGTCCATTTTCACTTTATACAAGAAAATCAAGTGTGAAATTGTCCTGGAAGAAAGGGTATTCTAACATATGGAAAACAATTAATTGAACATGTCACAATAACAAAATAAAGATCAAAAATGACACAATCATATTAAGTGAGGCAGAATCCAAATATGGGCATATTGGACAAGTCACATTAAAAACACTCAAAGTAGAGAGAGAAGGAAACCCTCTGAACCTAATGAACACCACAGATTATGAAAAGCTGAAGCCTATTCAGTAGTAACAGGTGGCAAGCTTCTCCTCTATGATCAGAAGGTAATGAAGTGACCCACCACTGCCGTTGAATAAGGTACCAGACATTCTAGTCAGAAAAGCTATGCAACCAAAAATACCTTCTTTTTTTTTTTAATATTTTAATTATTTGACAGAGAGACACAGCGAGAGAGGAAACATAAGCAGCGGGGGGTAGAGGAGAGAGAAGCAGGCTTCCCGCCAAGCAAAGAGCCTAATATGGGGCTGGATCCCAGGACCCCGAGATCATAGCCTGAGCCAAAGGCAGAAGCTTAAGGACTGAGCCACCCATGCGCCCCAACCATAAATACATTAAAGGAATCCAAATTGAAAAAGCAACAGTAAAACTATCTCTGTTCATGGATGACATGATTGTAGAAATCCCTAAAAATTCCTAATTTTAGTTTTTAGTGTTTTTTGTCATTGTGTGTACTGTTTATGTCTGCCAGTTTTTCCTTAATAGACGTTCCATTTTCAATTTTTCTTTATGTTGTACAATACAGAGTTAAGAAAAATGTTGGGAAAAACAACTTAACTTCCACCAGAAGAACTAGGAAAGGAAAAAACTTAAGATGAAATTTAATAGAGGAATGAGAAAAATGTATACTAAAAAGAAAAATACCAGATTAACCCTAACAGAACACTGAAAGTAATGTCCATTTTAATAAATAAATAAATAAATAGATCAAACTGGGAGAGGTTAAAATACATAAACCATTATATATGAACAAATCAGATAATTTAGAAGAAAAACACAGGGAACTCAAAAACTAGACAAGTTAGTAAGGTTGAATTAGGAATGTGAACCAAGAAATGGGAACTTATCCAATGAACAAGCATGAAAATTGAATTTGGAACAATACTCTCCCAGCACAAAATGCCCAAGACCTAGGAATCAGAATGACTACATTTGATGGTGCACTGAGTTCCCTAAATCAAAATCTGTGTTGCATGATTCTTCTCCCTCCCTCCTTTACTCAGACTCAGTATGTACTTTGCCTTCTATATGACAAAGTCATTCTTCTGCATCATCCAGCCTACTCTTTACATCAACCCTGGTTCTGGGGCGCCTGGGTGGCTCCGTTAGTCAGGCAACTGCCTTCAGCTCAGGTCATGATCCTGGAGACCCGGGATCGAGTCTCACATCAGGCTCCCTGCTCGACAGGAAGCCTGCTTCTCCTTCTCTCAGTCCCCCTGCTTGTGTTCCCTCTCTGGCTGTGTTTCCCTCTGTCAAATAAATAAAATCTATAAAAAAAAAAAATCAAGCCTGGTTCTAATCTAACTTATTGCACGGTTCATCTCTGTTTCATTTTTAAAAAGATTTATATATTTGCGGGGGGGGGGGAATCACAACACTATGGGTGGGAGTATAGAGGGGGAGAGGGAATCGCAGGCAGGCATCACACTGAGCGCAGAGCCTGAGTTAAGGCTGGATCCTAGGACCCCAAGATCAAGACCTGAGCAGAAATCAACAGTCAGCAGCTTACCAAGTGAGTCACCAAACACCCAATTATTTTTTAACTCTTATCTCTGTGGTAAAGATCTCACTGTTCTTTTCTCAACTCTTTGGGTATCCTCATGATTGCTGTCTGAAGGTCTCCACGAAGGACATTACTACTTTCTTTCCATTGTATCTATGGTCCTGCCTCACCTGCTTGTTTTCTTTGGGATAAATTCCTTCATCTTGGCATTGTATCTAAGTCTCTACCTTCCTCTGTGTGATAGAAAACCCAATGATGTGTCCTGCTATATCCTTCCGGCCAGTGCTCTGCAGAGGCTCTCCTTGCCTGCTCTGGGCAGAGTTCAGGGCCTGCCCTGAATGTGGCCAGTTTAACTAGGGTAGGGCGGGTCTGCTTGTGAAAGGAGACCTGACACCCACTCCACCAGAGCTGAAGCCCTGCAGAACTCTGGGCCCAGCAGAAGTGATGTGGGTGGGGCTGACCTTGCTGAGTCTGAGGGCAGCCTCACTGAGGCCAGTCCAGGGCAGATCACAGGGGGTGGGGCTTGGAGCAAGCCAGGCCTACTGCCAGTGTCCTCACTGAGTGAGGCTCTGTGTTAATGCTACCAGGCAGAAGAGGGAAATGAGAGGGAAATGGTGTCATCCAAATCCCGTGGTCTTGGAGACACACCTCAGACATGATAGTTCCAAGAACTCATGAAATTCAGCCCCTCTCCCTTTCCAAAGCAATGACTTTCAGGAAAGCTTCTACTTATGCATTCGCCTCAGGGCTCCCTGCCCTGCACAATGCTACACTCCCTTTCTCCCTAAACCAGGTCTCCAAGCTATCTCCCGTCTTCCATGCGGCCTCTTCTCTCCTTTTACTTCAGGAGTTTAACCTATCACTCTTCAGCCCAAACGCTGGGGTATTCAGGATGCTCTGACAGTAATCTAGTAGAGTTCATTAGATGTAATGAGTCTAGGGATCATCATACTACATCGCCATTCCTTCTCCTGGGGAGTTCTTTTTAAATTTTTTTTTCAAAGAGTTATTGATTTATTTGAGAGAGTGAGAGAGAGAGAGCGTAAGAAGGCAGAAGTTCGGAGGGAACAGCAGACTCCATGGGGAGCTGGGATCCCGATGAGGGACATGATCCTGGGATTCTGGGATCATGACCTGAGCCAAGGGCAGTTGTTCAACCAACTGAGCCACCCAAGCGTGCCTTCTCCTGGGGAGTCCTTATTGTGATAATCCTGTGAAAACTCATAAGGTGGGGGGGCACCTGGGAGGCTTAATCATTGTGCGTCTGCCTTTGGGCTGGTCATGATATGATCCCAGATCATATCAAGGGTCCTTAGACTGAGCTCCACATCAGGCTTCTTGCTCAGGAGAGGCCTGTTTTTCCCTATCTGACTCCCCCTGCTTGTGTTCTCTCCCCTTTCTGTCAAATAAATACATAGTATCTGTAGGAGAAATAAAAAAACAACTTCTATGGATTTCCAAAGAGGGTACAAAAACCCAACACATAAAACTTACTTGTTTCTACACAACAAAGAACAACTCCCAAAACAGAAACATCAAACATCTAGAGCAACCACCACAACCCAACATACACAAAAAATGCTTCTAATCCACCATAATGGTAGAGCTCAAAGCTGAAATGATGAAAAGTATAAAATATTGTGCAGGAATCAAGAGAAGGAAGAATTGGAAGCACATCCACGTTCTTTCACTGAAATACTTGAAACAAAATAAAGATGAAGTGATCGACAGATCAATACAATATCTACAAAAATCCCAATGCTGTTGTTTTTTAAAGATTGTATTTATTTGATAGAGAGAAACACATCTAGAAAGGGAACACAAGGAGGGGGAGTAAGAGAGGGGAAGCAGGCTTCAGGCCAAGCAGGGAGCCCCATGGGGCTCGATCTCAGGACTCCGGGATCATGACCTGAGCTGAAGGCAGACACCTAACGACTGAGCCTCTCGGGAGTTCCCCTGGTGCTATTTTTGCAGAAAGATCATAATTCACTCTAACTTTACATGGATGTCATGGGATAATCCATACCTAAAATAATCGGGGAAATGGATTAACACCAAACAAAAGGCACAGTGACTGAAATAATGACCTACAGACCTACAGCTAGCTGTGTACTTCTCCCCTGTTACTATGTCTAACAGTGAAGGGAGGATCTTTTTGAAATCCATTCTGAGTTGGATCTCTGGGCGGGGTCTGAGCTTGTACATTTCACAAGTGTGCCACTGATGTCATACGGTGATAATGTATGCTCCACACAGAATTCCGGGCCGAATCAGAGATGAAGAGTTTCAAAAGATTCCTAGACAGGGGAAAGATGATGACCACGGAGACCCTCCCTCCCTTCACTATTCATGAAAGCCAACTCCACCCCTGCAGGAAAAACTTGACCAGACACTCCTCCCTGGACCCCCTTTTCTTTATCTTTCTTTTCAAATTACCATGCCTACCTCTTTGCGGAAATAGCTCCCTCTTTCACAAGAAATGCAGGTGCAGTGCGCCTGGGTGGCTCAGTGGGTTAAAGCCTCTGTCTTTGGCTCAGGTCGTGATCTAAGGGTCCTTGGATGGAGGCCTGCATCGGGCTCTCGGCTCTGCGGGGAGCATGCTTCCTCCTCTCTCTCTGCTTGCCTCTTTGCCTGCATGTGATCTGTCTCTCTGTCAAATAAATAAATAAAAACTTTAAAAGCGAAAGAAAGAAAGAAATGCAGGTGCAATCTCCTTCTGGTTCCAAGGCTGGATTTCATAGCTTGGACCCTACTGAATCCATGGCATTTATAAATATTACGCTTTCCCAGCACTTCTCTTTTTTTAAAGATTTTATTTATTTGACAGAGAGAGAGATCATACATAGACAGAGAGGCGGGGGGGGGGGGAGTAGGCTCCTCGCGGAGCAGAGAGCCCAATGTGGCCTCAATTCCAGGACCCTGAGATCATGACCTGAGCCGAAGGAAGAGCTTAATCCTCTGAGCCACCCAGGCGACCCTTCCCAGCATTTCTATTAATTCCCATGGCTTCAGCCTACAGGATCTCGGGGGTTTCAACTCAGGCTTCCTCCTAAATACCAACGTTTCCTAAAATAAGCACAGGGATAAAACTCGATTGTACCTTCTGGTATTCCCGAAAGAATTCACTTACACAAAGAGGCCTTCTTGAGACCTATTGCCAGTAAAACACACTCCTTCATTGTGAGACGTGACAGAGACCACACTGTAGGGAAATGGACTTAAGAAGCTCTTGCAGAAATGACTGTTCTTCCAAGTCCTTCCTGGGCTGCTCATCCTCTGAAGACCACAAGCTCTCCTAAGCCTTTTTATTCACTGCTTCACCCTACTGGGCAGACACTTCCCTTTCCTCTCTTCTCTCCCTTCTCCAGCAATGAACCCTTGTCTCCGCTAAGATACAGAACAATTTGCTTTCCTAGGATTTTATCCTACAATAAATACTTAGGATTTGCTTGTTTTGGAGAGTAGGTTCGATTTACCTGTAACTTCCTAAGACACCTGTTTACCGAGGTAGGTATGTGCTTCTCAGTCTCGATTTTGCTTTCTTTTCTATTAAAGTATCTCCTACAGACCATGTTTTTAGTTCAGGTGTACAACGTGGGGATTTGACACTATAGGTTTTCCTATGCTCGCCACAAAGAGCTACCATCTGGCACCAGAAAATGCTATCATAAAACCATTAAATGAGTCCCCTGTATTCTTCTATCCCCATGACTTATGATTCGGTAACTGCGTGTGTGTGTACGGCCCATTCCCATTTCCTCCTGTTGCCCATCATCCTTCTCCATTCTTCACCGGTAACAATCAGGTTATTCATTGTATTTATGGGTCTGTTTCTGCTTTTTCCTTGTGTCTTATCATTTGTGACAAGGTGGCCTGACCCAGATGGTGTTTTGCCAAGTGAAATACAAATACCGTGCACATTCACTTATGTACACAATCAAAACAACAATGTAAATGAACAAATAAGAAACACAGCCATGAATATCTGGTTTGTTTTGAATAAAGACCACGGAGAATCTCAAGAAATACAAAACTTCCAGACTCTATGTGTAGGTGCTAATAATGTTGTGCTTTTACTGAAAGAAGTGATTTCGGTAAAGGAAGGTATAGGGAGCCTCTCACCATTGGTAGAGTCGGGCTTGCATCTAGGGGCCCTACGCAGGACCAGGAGGCACACAGCGACAAATGCTCTTCTCAAAGGGGACCTGGGCTTGGATTCTCCTTCCTCTTCGACACTCGGTGGTTCGCCCAGCCGTCCTCACACAGAACAGCTTCCAGGACCCGACACCTCAAAGGGACCATTCTAGCCCACACCACACGTAGATAGCCTGGGAGGCTTTCTGGTTGACTACTCAGAACCAGACACGGTCAGACGTCCAAAGTACAAACAGGAAAGGCCCAAAACACACAGGTGTCTGCTTCCACGCCCGGAGAAGCAGGACTGCACACCTATGTATGTGGCTACATGACACGTAGGCTACTACCCTTCCCGAAAAACAACTATAAATGTGTCTCCAGATATAGGTTCCCAAGGTCTAATCCCTAGACAGGCCCCTGAGACTGGGTGAGAAAGGAAAGGTGGGGGGCGGGCCCCAGAGCTACTGACATGGTAACGTAGGGCTAGGTACAGAGATCCAAGATTTGCAAGTGCTCCCCATGATTCTGACCCAGGCAATATTTCACAACTTCATCAGGAACTAAGTCAATCCTGAGGTATCTACACAGAAGTCATTCTCAGAAACCCTGTATGCTTGTGATCATATTAGCGTTCAGACACACACACACACAAACACACACACACACTCTCACAACATAGATGACACATATTTCCTTTGTTCATTAATAAATCTGGCTCTAGGGCTGCCTGGGTGGCTCAGTTGGTTGAGCGACTGCCTTTAGCTCAGGTCATGATCCTGGAAACCTGGAATTAAGCCCCACATCGGGCTCCTTGCTCACCGGGAAGCCTGCTTCTCCCTCCCTCACTCCCCCTGCTTGTGTTCCCTCTCTGGCTGTGTTTCTCTCTGTCAAATAAAGAAAAAAAAATCTTTAAAAAATAATAAATTTAAAAAAAATAATAAATCTGACTCTAACATAGTCTATCTTGGCTTCCCCCTCTTCCAACTTTCTCTTTACACCCAGATGCACTCAAAAATGGACCAAATTACCTCTTAAAATGCTCCTGAAACCAGTTAGGAGGACATAGCACTCCCACGCAAGTACAGATAAGAAGAGACACTAAAGAGACAAGGAAAATTGCAGACAGTCGCCCACAAGGCTGTTCACCCTCCCTGACACTCCATGGCTACACTGTGCGAAAACTCCTACCTCTCCTCAGGACAGAAACAAATGAGTGACCTGCAGGTTCAATGATCCTGCTTCTTCTCACCTCCCTGACATGGAAAACCGGGAACCACAGCACCTCTGGATGGAGTGTGGTAGCTGCTTAGACAAAAGCTGAGCGTCAAATACTGAAGAGACTACAGAAGAGTCAGGAAGGGATCATGGGGTCGAAAGGAAAAAACTACACTTACAGTGAGAATCACACTAACACAGACATGACAAATGCCCAGGGCATGGGTGACAGAACCCAGAATTCCTATTATTTGTGTACTCCTACAGAATGCAAGTCCATAATCCTGGGCCCACGGGGTGTTTTCTTAAATTCCCAAATACCACTCAAAGATCACAAGGCATACAAAGAAATAGGAAAATATTTTCCAATCAGAGGAACAAAATAAATCTCCAAAACTGGCCCTAAGTTAATAAAGAACACTCATTACCCAGCCTCCCTCCCCCCAAAAAACTGTGGAAAATTCAAAGAACTGTCATAAAGATGCTCATGGAGGAAAAAGGGAAAACAGATAGTAACCAAACCTTATCAGAAAACCTACACATGACTGAGATGGAAACCCAAAGGGACAGACAGTAGAACATCCATGAAGCAGAAATTGGGAGCTGAAGTGTACAATTACTGTATCTAAAAATAAACAAAGGAATCAGCAACAGACTTGAGGAATCAGAAGAATCAGAGCTCTGAAAGACACCTTTTCTAAATTCTCTTCTGAGGGAACCAAAGAAGTAGGTGGGAAAGGTGGAGTCGGAGGGACTCCTGGGACGCTAACAAGTGATCCAATGTGCACATCAAGGGGATCCCATAAGGAGAAGAGCATGATGTATTTGGAAACAAGGCTTAATTCAAGCTTGCTAAATTATAAATAGGGATAAATGTCAAGACATGAACCCACTGACACGTTCTAATTAATCTATCAAATAGCACAGGTGAAAAGAGACTTTTGAAACAGCACGGCAAGTGCAATTCATCTCGTGCAAGAGAAGTACTAGAAGGTTAGTAGTGGGATTCTCAGGAGACCCAACAGGAATAGGGCCATGTCATAATGTACTCAGGTTTTGAAAGATCAAAAAATAGGGGCCCCTGGGTGGTTCAGTTGGTTAAGCAACTACCTTCGGCTTAGGTCATGATCCCGGAGATCCGGGATCAAGCCCCATATCGGGCTCCCTGCTCGGCGGGAAGCCTGCTTCTCCCTCTCTCACTCCCCCTGCTTGTGTTCCCTCTCTGGCTGTGCTTCTCTCTGTCAAATAAATAAAATCTTAAAAAAAAAAAAAGAAAAGAAAGATCAAAAGATAGCCACCAAGAATACTTTACCTGGCAAAACGCTTTTCCATAGCTGTGGAAATGAAAGCATTCCCAAGTAAAAACCCCTCTAAGTGAACCAGTAGACCTGTCTAACCAGAAACATTAAAGGAACATTCTCTAGGTGAAATAAAAAGGATTCTCAGCAGAATCTGCAACCATATGAGAACAGAGAGCTCTCTGCTAAACAGAAATATTTACACAATTATACAAACCTATAGCGTTGGAATTAGATCCTAGTCACATTTATTTCTGCTACACAATTTTTTTGTTTTACAAAAAGTATAAAACCCACTGATGTAGATAATAAGGCACACAACATAAAAGACAGACAGAATATGTGATATCCATAACAAAGTGGTTGCAGGGGTGGAGACAGGAAGAAGCGTTTTGTATGGGAGTCACAACATGAGATTTAAATGGTTTGTTTTACCTCTATGTTGTTTTAAGGAACCTCTAAGGTAACCACAATGAAAATACAGAAGACACAGAACTGAACGAGAAAGACAACCAAATACACACATAATTTTATTGGCAAAAAGCAGAAAGTTCATTCGTTTACAGAGTTAGGTAATCACAGAGGCTTTATAAAGGCCACTGGTTCAGAGTTCTAAATGTGCTAGATCCCTAATAGCATCATTTATGTAGTAATTCTAGAAAATAGACATTACATAATTTCACCACTGAGGAATGGAACTCACAGTGGAAACTTCTGCATTAGTTAATATGAAAAAAAGAAAAATTTTTGAAGGGAAATAAAACTATATTTCCTAATTCTAAGGCAGTGCTTTCTTATGTGAAGTTACAGAGAAAATTGATAAAATATAATTTACAAAAATTATACTTAGATATCTTTAAAAAATTATACTTAGATATCTTTATTTTTTTTAATCATTCTTTTTTTTTTTTTTATTGTTACTAAATTTTTTTTTTTTTCCCAT
>PITA01033763.1:0-12249 GCA_004023965.1 Spilogale gracilis | reverse complement strand
TTCCTAGAAACAACTTAAATACCCATTAAAGGGGAAAGGGAAAAATACATTATAATTGTAAAATTTAATACAATGATGGAGATCCATATGTGATGGAAAGCTTTATATAAATATTCACCCCAGCTACAGGTTCTTCAAAGGAAAGCTTTGATCAGAAGACTGTGCTATCATGCCCCTACCTGTGCATGTGTGTGTGCGCACTTATAGATACACTTAAATTTCTTTAAGAATACTAAAGAAACTAGACAATAGTTGCCCTGGGGATGGAAATTGGGGATCTGATTGAGACAAAGATATTTTCACTAATTGATTTTTTACTAATTGAATTTTTTTTAGATTTTATTTATTTATTTGAGAGAGAGAGAGAGAGAAAGAACAGAGGGAGAAGCAGACTCGCAGTTGAGCTGAGAGCCTGAGGCGGGACTCAGTCCCAGGACCCTGATATCTGACCTGAGCTGAAGGCAGACACTTAACAGACTGAGCCACCCAGGTGCCCCAACTTTTTTATTAATTGATTTTTTAAATACAACTTAAGAAAGGACTCAGTCTCTTTGGTTTCAGAACTTGGATATCAATGATTTTTTGTTATTGAGATTTTAGGCAAGGCACTTCATTTCTCTGAAGCTTAGTTTCCTCTTCTGCCAAATGAAGATAATGGATTTAACACAAGATTTTTATGCAGATTAACCAAAAAAAGTTCTATGAAAGGGCTTTTTAAGCTCTCACGCCATTCAATTACTAGTGATTACCATGTTGCATTTTTCCTGATCATCATTTCCTTCTGCTCTCCATCCCGCTGCTTCAAGGATGATGTCCTTAGCATCCAAGGGTAAATGATCTCCTTAAAATTTCTGGCCAGCCAGGTGCACTGGTTGAGAAGAGAGATTGAAGAATTCAGGGGAAGCCTATTTGGAGTCTCTCAGCCTTCCCCCCCACCCAAAAACTTGATGAGCATTTTAGTGATGTTAGTGGACTCAGTTTTCCTGGATCCTCACTCTTTCTTCATCTGTCCAGAAAAGGTGGAGGAATTTAACTCCACTTCAATTCATTTATTTGCTCAACCAATAGTTACGGAGCACCAATTGTGTGCTAGGCTGGGTGCTTAGGGCAATTCGCCTATCCTCTGGATATTCAAGTAGAGCATATTTGACCAATACTTACTAATCAACTATTCTGCATAGTAATAAGCATTCATTTTAAATGACAGTTGAACAGAAACTCTTACAACCAGTAACTTCTGGGGCTATAGTTACAGTAATACCTATGAATGTCAGTTTCTAGGTCTTCATTACTGACATAGAAACAAAGCACCTTCCATTTCAGAGTTTGTGTCCATCCATACACTCAGCCTGGACATATTTTCCAAAATGCAATCATGGTTAAGGGGCCAGCAGGAGCCAGACATGTGGACATCCCAAGGGTTGTATCATGCCTTCTAATCTGGGTCTGTAAATTTGATCTGTTCATTGCATCTCCAGACAGAGAGCTGTGAAAAAAGAGAAGAACAAGTAGAGACCACTCAGAGACAAGAAAAACATCTTTTCAAGACTCAGCATTATTGATGAGAACCTGGGAGGAGCAACAGACCATGAATCAACTTTGGATCTTCTTTCATAAGAAGATTGTAATTCCTGTACAGCAACTTCCTTTCCTCCCCAACCCTCCCCCGCAGGCCCTCCCCCCTTGAAATTTCCTACTCACAATAGAATTTCTCTATCAGAGAGCTTGCGTTCAAATAATTCAGGTCTGAAAAAGAAACCTCTTGTTAGAACACAGACTTCACTGACAATTAACCAGAATTCCAAAGAGAAAAAAAGGGAGGCCCAGGCAAGGTAAACGCATTCGTGTTTATATAGCGTGTGATGTGTTTTGAAGTTTTCCCCAAGGAGAAAGACCCTCTCTCCTACTTCAAAAGCCATTTTCATGTTTTTGAAATTACTAGAAATTATGGGCTAAACCCCCTTCACACGTAATTTATTTCACCCAGTATCTCATATTTTGTGATAACATGCAAATACCATATGTTGCACTTTCTCTTTATGGGTGGAGGAGGGAAGGAGGGAGGACTGGCAGAATTATCACTAGGCCCTGCAAAACCCTCCATTGAAATCCACATTCACCACAGTGACGTTTACTAGTTATGGCAGAGTTGATCAAGTGCAGATTTTCCTGCTGCTACAGCTAAATTGCGAGCTGCTCATAATGCCATCAGATGCTGCTGGTTTTTCAGCCAATGAGGACTTTGAGAACGCTTCTCTCCCTCCCTGTTTTCTGTTGCTGCAGAGCCCCCATGCCTGGTCCACGCTCTACCAGGTTTGAACTAGACTGACCTCATGCAGTGCTGGCCCGGAATAAATGCAGCCCCCCATCATCCGATGGGTTCCAAATACTCAAACCAGAGATCCCAGTGCAATCCCAAGGCCTTCGTTTTTATTTTCCCTAACAGGTATTTATTTTCTTAAATGAAATGGTCAATATTTAGGAGTATAAATTATTCGTAAGACTGAAAGACTAAACAACAACAAAAAAATCATCTTGTATTCTCCTCTTCTATTTCATTGGGGACAAAATGTTTTATGCCAGGCCAAGTGAGTCAAAAACACAAAGCTATTATTCAACTCAAAGCTGCTTCAATCACTTCTTTACCAACAATGGTGAAAAGATGTGATTTTACAAGCAAACAGGAAGAAAAAGCTTGAACACACCCTGGGAGCATGTTTAAGAAGTTGATTTATGTTTCATGCTGAGTCTTACACCTGCAGTTCAAGTAAAACCCAACTTGGCTGCCCCAAAGAGTCTGGTTTATTAGGTATCAAGGAGTCGCAAGAAGCCATGTAATTAAAACTGTAATTAACTGGAAAAGGAAAGTGCCACCTGAGTTTTGAGAGGCTGTCAATTTTATTTCCATTATAGCTCTCCTGGCTCTCCTCTCGGATTCCCCCCAACCTGCCCCTTTTGCTTGATAAGAAAACAATATATATATATACACACAGTGCATACTTACATGTTTTTAAATGTATTAAAACATGTATATATGGCTACTTCTTCTGGAAAAAGCCACGAGGGTTATTACTTGTGTCAGGTTTTCTAGATCAACTTCTTCATCGGAGAAACGTTCTAGAAGTGCACTACCCAGTGCTGTAGCCACCAGCCAGGTCACTACGGAGCACGTGAACTGTGCCTGGTCTGAATTAGGATGTGCTCTAGATATAAAGTACCCATCAGAGTTTGAAGACACAGTGCTAAGATCTCAGTGATATTTTTAATATTGATTACTTGTTGAACGATATTATTTCAGATATATGTGGTCGTGTAAAGCATGATGATTTCATTTCACCTGTTTCTTTTTACTTTTGGCGGGGAGGGGCTGCTAAACAATTTAGAATTACAGACAGGGCTCATACTCTTCCCATCAGACCTCACTGTTCTGGAGGTTGGTTCCTGTGTTTCCCGCTGAAGTGTGGAAGAATGTGCTAGAAGTACCTCTTCTTGTCCTTCCTGACATCCTTAGGGCTGTGAGGGGCTGGCCAGCCAGGAGAAATGGCAGAACTTGGTGGCAGTACATCAGGGTACTGGAACCAGTTATTAAGGCACATGTTTGTGATTGCCAGATTGTTCAACTCAATTTCTCAATAAAGAGCTCAAAGGGAGATGTCTGAGCCACACGAATGGAACTTCAAGGGTCCTTTCTTCTCTAACTGCTCCTTGGCCAACGGAGGTTCAAACACGCCATGAAATATGTTAGCGCCAGAACAAGGAGTGCTGGAAACTTCAAATGAAGGGACTGAAAGAGAGTTCAAAACCCACACGTGTGCCTTTATTTGTGAATTAAAGTGCTGATAAAACAATCTGTGGAAAGGTCAATCCATTTACATTAGATTCCGTAAACATCCGTCTCACAGTATTACCCCATTTTTCTGAACCATATCCTCTGAGGGTAATAAAGAGGATCTGTAATAAAGACACAATTATATAATAGTTTTGAAGGCAGCTAGGGACAGAGGCTTTTTGGCAGCCTGCAGCAGAAACAGGCAAACAATTTTAAATGTCTTAGCCTTCCTTTTCTCCTTTTAAATAATTTTTGGAGTGGAGATGGTTAGCAGAGACAGAGACAGAGTTTGGACGCATTCAGAAAGAAAGCAGCGTCTTGCTTCCCTGGGAACCACACAGTCGTGACAAACCTCTCGGTGAAAAGTGCCCGAGGAAGGTAAGAGATTGACACCGCCTTTCTTCGGGGCAGAGGCGACAAAGCAGCTCCTCCCCGCCTGTCTTTTCTCAGCTCCAGGCAGTTGCATTTGTTACCAGGTAAGGGTCTCTGGAATCTTCCAATTCAGAACAGAGACGTGTTGGCGTGTAATTTTGGGAAGTGAGCCTGAGGTACCCGGAGCAGATGACACACGGGGCTTAGGTCCTGATTCAGCTACAAGTCAGCGGGGCACCCCGGGACCATCTGCGTTCTATAAATTAGAGTAATGCTGGCGCATGCAGGCTGTAAATCACCAGCGAACAAGCGTCACCTTGTGACACACGACATGAACCCTGTTGTATATTCCAATAAACTCCCATAAACCATCTGATATAAACTCCGGATTATATTTCTTTAAGGGCTGGAATACTTAGACTTTTCTTGGCTGTCTGATTCCCACCCCCGGCATGCAAATTGAATACGCTCAGCGCGTTCCCTTCTCTTTCCCCCACACTAGGCGTTTTGCTGTTTTCCAAGTCCAGAATCTTACTTAGTGGTTGACATGTGCAATTTGGTGAACTTTAAAGGACTGATCTTTTTTTCCCCTTCGCCTTCTTTAATAAACTTGCTTCTTTCAACACGGCCGTGAATGTCAAAGTCTTGTGGTTACTACACAAGGAAAATACGATTTATAAACAGCAAATTAATGGCCAAATTGTCAGTAACCTACTTCACTGAATATAAATAAACATGTATCATAAAGGGTCATGTCGTTAATATGGCTTTGCTGGCTTTCTGCCTTCTACAATAGTTTTTTGTGTGTTGGAGTATGAGGAGGAAGAAAAACTGGAGTGGAGATAGCATTCAGTTCCATTTGTGGCTTATCCATAAATGTCTCTAAGCAATTGTGTCTGCTTGGAACACGTTGTTACCGTAGTCATGGAGCTCTTCCTCCATCTTTAGGGAAATCCCTTCTGAGGAGTCACTTCTTAAGGTTTGTCGTAGCCCACTCGCTGGTGCACAGTCACAGAAGGGACAGAGAAAACCCAATATTGAGTCTTTCACAAGACACCCAGCTTCGCTTCTGTTAGGAAAGATGATGATTTTTTTTTTTTTAAGATTTTATTTATTTGACAGAGAGAAACACAGCCAGAGAGGGAACACAAGCAAGGGGACTGAGAGAGGGAGAAGCAGGCTTCCCGCCGAACAGGGAGCCTGATGTGGGACTCGATCCCAGGTCTCCAGGATCATGACCTGAGCCGAAGGCAGTCGCTTAACCAACTGAGCCACCCAGGAGCCCCTGATTTTTTTTTTTTAAACAGCAACAAGAGCAAAATCTAAATTTTCAGTTTTCATTATGAAAATATTTGTCTTTTAAGAAAGTTCTTTCACTTCAATGTCTTCAATGCAACACTAAAGTATCTACCTATACCACTTTTTATATATGGACAAGTATAAACGAAAGGGATAGATCATTACTATTCTGTAGAATTGAAATTAAACATAAAGTGATTCAAAAATTTCAGCAGCTTCCTAAGGAGTTAAAGGGTGAGATAATTAAGAATTAATTTTATCAGTCTGACATATCCTACTCAAATTTAGCTGAAAGTTAGGTTAAATTTCCATGTTCACTGTCAGAAAAAAATGCTTTAACATTATTTTACATACATACAAGCCTACATAAAGAAAACACAGTGTTATTTTTATTTATGGTGGTAGAGGATTCGTGTGCTCAATGGAAATTAGATAAATTGCTTCAAAGTTATGGGAGTTCTTTGGGATATAAACATACTGACCGTGCATAAAGTTTAAATGCTCAGGTTCTGCTGAGAAAGTGCCTCTGGAGCTGAACATAATTGCCTTGTTGGAAAAGAGGTAAAACTAAACTTTGCTAAGACACACAGCGCCACTACTGTGAATTCAAAAAATACAACTCTCAGGAACTTCTAAATACATTGAAACATTCTTTAATTAATGCAGTTGATCCTGTAATTTTAGGGATTTATTGATATTGGCAGAAACATTTGCAAATAACTTAGAAAATTTCATGACATATTATGCATCTCAAAGGATTCCATTCAGTTTCTTTCCCTTTTTGGCTGCAATCAATAATTTCTTTCAAAACCCTTAATATGCTAAGACAGAGTATAGTTAAAAGATTGTTGGAAATTCTCAAAAGGAGGATTTATGAAAATAAATATGAACAATGATGAACTTTGTAGCATTATGCTATTTTCTTGCATTCACATAATTTTTGAACAAGCTCTGCCTCTGTTTTCCATTACACCTAAATAGTTCTCATTTTTATTCAACATCGAGATATTAATGTGGGTGCTTCAAATCAGAGTTTGGGTTCTTTGAACCTATCAAACTATTTTTTTTCCAAATATCTGGGGTTTGATAAAACCCCAAATGCATACTAGAAACACTTTTTCCATTAATTATTAAACCCATGTGCATTTTGAGGAAAATTTGATCCATATGGGTTCTGGTTCATTTATGCTTTACTCATCAAAATACTTTTTCTTAAAGTCCATGTCCAAGAAATCTTTTGAGCCCCGTTAAGTTTTTTGAGGTTTGCCAAGAACAAACAAAGTTGAACACCAAAAGATTCAAGTTGGTTTGTAACCCTATACCTATGGAGCATTAGTGGGTTCTAACCTTGAGTAAACACATGCTCTCATCCCTAATAGGTAGTTGGGTGTGCCTCCAGAGGGAAGCCAGAGGCCTGGTATAGAAAGCAAAAGTTAGACACACATCAACACAGGCACCAGATAATCCCCAAATGCATCACAATTCATTAAAAATTTACATTGATTATATAATTTTTGGTGCATATATGCACAGATGTTCCATGGAATTTGAGCTGGAAGCTTAAGACGCATCCCAAGTACGTAACAACAACAACAAAAATGTATTATTATCTAAAATGTGAAACCTGAGTATGTGGATAACAATTCCTAAATCATGGGACTTGATTAAAAATACATAATTATGGAGAACACCCAATTGCTATTTGGTAGGAAAAAATGGGAATAAGGCCCATGATTTTTTTTACTTCTATGTCTCTTCCTTTTCAAGTGTCTACTTCGGAGGTGAGTTTTTTGTTGTTTGTTTCATCGTCATTGTGTCTTTTGTGTCTTCTGCCTTCTTCTCCCCTGGCAACCAATAGGCCAAGTCAAACTGAAGCCATGGGAAAATGTAGATTGGATTTTAAGGCACCGGTCTTTGATGAGACTGGGTTGTTAATCTCAAAAATCCAGAAAAGGACAGTCAAAAGATGATTATAAGTAAAATAATATACTATTTCAAGAATTCAGGGAAAAGAAAATCTGAGGCTTGGAGTTATGTTAAAAAAGAGACCAAGGACACCTGGGTGGCTCAGTTGGTTAAGCGACTGCCTTCAGCTCAGGTCATGATCCCGGAGACCCAGGATCGAGTCCCACATCGGGCTCCCTGCTCGGCGGGAAGCCTGCTTCTCCCCCTCTTACTCCCCCTGCTTGTGTTCCCCTTCTGGCTGTGTTTCTCTCTGTCAAATAAATACAATCTTAAAAAAAAAAAAAAAAAGAGTCCTTATCTTCTAGGGGCTCCTGGGTGGCTCAGTCTGTGAAGTGTCTACCTTCAGCTCAGGTCATATCTCAGGGTCTTGGGATCAAGCCCTGCTTTGGGGTCCCTGCTCAGTGGGAAGCCTGCTACTCTTTCTTCTCCTGCCCTCCCCTTGCTGCTTGTGCTCTCTCTCTCAAATAAATAAATCTTAAAAAAGAGAGAGAGAGAGGTCTTATCTTCTAGAGGTCCATATTGAAATATGTGTAGGTGGCATGACATGATTTCTGGCATTTACTTCAAAATTCAGCGGGAGACAGAGATCTAGATGGAGATACAGATAAAGCAAGATAATTGTCATTGCTGGATACTGGGCATATTGATGTTCATTACAGCATTCTGTTTTCTTGAGTTTGTGCACTGGGTGTCTCCTATGCCTTTCGTACATGCTTTGGGTTTGCCTTAGGCATCGTCGTAATCCCTGGAGGAGTACCTGAACCACACATCTCTGCTGCCACAGAGAACATCTACAGAAACTTTGTGCGTCACTCTGATGCATGAACAAATTTGAAAGGGTGAGGAAGTGTTAACTCGATGGGATGATTCTTTTTTAATGGGGGACAAAACTGCTGGACGATTCTAGAGCACATCTTACATGGAAATTCAGAGGGTTCCTAGTGGAACCCCCAGTGTGATCAGTTTGATAACATACCCTTGATGGGTCTTTTCTTCTTCCTTGTTATACTTTGTTTTGGAATCTTTCCCCTGTACTTTAGGATTACTTCCTTAAAGAAACTACCTGCATCAAATCCTTTTATTAGTTTCTAAACATACATGGTCTTATAGCCTAAGCCCTTATTTCTCAGGCTAAAGCTACTGGTGTTTTAAATTTTTCATAATAAAAAGTTTTACATTTTTCCCTCTATATAATAAAATCTAAATTTTATTTTATTTAAAAATGCATGAATAAGCTCCTTTGATAATTGGAATTTAATATTGTTACTGTTTATGATTTAAAGCCTTTTATTGAGTATTCAATCATAATTTTGTCATGGAAATGTACATATAAATTGAAGCTTATTATTGTTTTTTCAAATGTCCTATAACCATAGGATTTTAAGGATTAAAATATTTATTCTGAGTTCAGTCAACATTATGAATACTTGTAGTACTCAATTGATCAAAAATAAAGTGCATTTTAAAGTTTAAGATATTATTAAAGATAAGAGTAAAATTTATTGGAAACACATAATGAAATTGATAGAGGTTTTTTCTCATTAGTTCACATATTGTAGAATATTATTATAGAATGAAGATTATCTCAGCATCAATTTTATTCCTATTTTTCATGGTAAGAGATGTAAATTCTGAAAAAACTTGTTCACATAAATAAGTAGGAGCATATAGAAAGAATTTTGTAATGGTGTCCACCCAGTTCCTTGAAATTATTCTGAGTTATGTTAAAAATTATATTGTGATTTATCATCAAAAATTTTTATCTGAGAACTTGATTAGTCATTCCTGCAGTTTCCTTGAGAGCAAAAAGTTGGAAATCAACTTTCTCACAAAAGGACTTCTAGGGTCATTCAGCAATATCTTGAATCTTTTGTCTGTTTCGGCAATGTACCCCAGGGAATGTACCATAAAAGAATAGAATGAATAAAAGAGATGCCATTTTTTAATAAAGTAGGCAATTTTGAAAGGGATGATTGTTTATTTTTCGTCACACAAATTTTTATTTAAATTGAGGTATAGTCCATATACCATAAAATTCACCCTTTTAGAGTGGGCAGGTTCTGCCCAAAGTTTGTACATGAATGTTCATTATAGCATTTTTAATAATTTGTGTGGGTTTTAGTAAATTCACAAAGTTTCACAGCCATTATCACTCTATAATTCCAGAATATTTTCATCACTCCTAGAAGAAACTCTGGAACTATTAGCAGCTATCCCCCCTGTCCCCTCAACCAAGCCCCTGAAAGCCATTAATCTACTTTCTGTCCATATGAGCTACTCATCTTAGCCATTTCATGTAAATAGGATCTTACAATGCGTGGTTTCTTGTGTCTGGCTTCTTAAACTTAGTACAAAATGTTCGAGGTTCATCCATCCTGTGGCATGTGTCAGTATTTCATTCACTTTTATGCCAAATTTTATTATACTCTATGTATACACAATATTTTCTTTATTCATTAGTTGATGGGTGTTTGCATTGTTTCTACTTTCTGGTTATTATTAAAAATGCTATAATGAACATTCATGTACAAACTTTGTGCAGACATGTTTCAGTTCTCTCGGGTATATGCCAGGGAGTGAAACTGCAGGGTCTTGTGGTAATACTGTGCTTAGCTTTTTGCAGAACTGACAAACTGTTTCCAAAGTGGGGGTGGCATTTTACATTGCCACTAGCAATGTCTGAGGGTGCCAGTTCTCCATATCCTTGTCACCAGTTGGTTATTTTCTCTTTTTCTGATTGTGGGAGATAGAATTTAGGATAGCCATCCTAGTAAGTGAGAAGTAGTATCTCACTGTATTTTTGATTTGCATTTCTCTAATAGCTAGTGATGTTAAACATCTTTTCATGTGCCTATCAGCCATTTGCATATCATCTTTGGAGAATTGCCTATTCAAATTCTTTGCCCATTTTTAATTAGATTACTTATATTTTTATTGTTGAGTCGTAAATATTCTTTATATATTCTGGATAATAGTCATTTATCAGATTTATAATTTGCAAATATTTTCTCCCCTTCTATGAATCCTTTTTTATCCTCATTTACTTCATAAGGTCTTTGGATGTGCAAAACTTTTTAATTTTGGGGTGTCTGGGTGGCTCTGTTGGTTAAGCGACCAACTCTTGGTTCTGGCTCAGGTCCTGAGCTCATGGGTCATGAGATCAAGCCCCATGTTGGGCTCTGCACTAAGCAGGGAGTCTCCTTGAAGATTCTCTCCCTTTGTCTCTCCTCTGACTCTCAGGCATGCACTCTCTCTCTAAAATAAATAAATACTTCTTTAAAAAATGTTTTTAATTTTGATGAAGTCTAGTTTATTATTTTTATTGTTGCTTATGTCTTTGGTGTCATGTGTGAGAAACCATTCTCTAATCCATGGTCATAAGGATTTACACCTATATTTTCTTTTAAGTTATATAGTTTTAACTCTTACATTTGGGTCATTGATCCATTTTGGTGTGAGGTGGGAGTCCAAATTTATTCTTTTGCATGTGGATTTCCAGTTGTACCAGAGTCATTTGTTGAGAAGGCTATTTTCCTCCCATTGAATTGTCTTGTCAATGATTCATCATATATGTAAAGGTTTATTTCTAGATGCTAAATTCTATCCCATTAATATGCATGTATAAATTTATTCCAGTACAATATGGTCTTGATTATTGTGACGTTATAGGAAGTTTTGAAATTGGGAAGAAACCCAACTTTGTCCTTTTTCAAGATTATTTTTGTTATTTTGGGTTGCTTACATTTCTATATAAATTTTTGTTTCAGTTTGTCACTTTCTGCAAAATGATAGCTGGGATTTGAGAAACTATCTGCATAAAATCTGTAGATGAATTTGGAAAACATCGGTGTCTTAACAATATTGAGCCTTCCAATACATGAACACAGGATGTATTTTCATTTATTTAGGTCTTGTTTAATTTTTTTCTACAAGTTTGTAGTTTCATTGTATAGGTATTGAACTTTTTTTTGGTTGAATTTATCTTTAAGTATGTTATTCTTTTTGATGCTATTTTTTAAAAGACTTATTTATCTATTTTAGATAGAGAGCAGGGGGAGGGGCAGTGTGAGAGGGAAAGAGAGAGAGACAGAAACAGACTCCCCATTGAGCATGGAGCCTGACCCAGGGCTCCATCCCACAACCCTGAGATCATGACCTGAGCTGAAATCAAGAGTCAACGCTTAACTGACTGAGCCACCCAGGCACCCCATTGATGCTATTTTAAATGGAATTGTTTTGGGGCACCTGGGTGTCTCAGTAAGTTAAGCATCTGCCTTCAGCTCAGGTCATGATCCTGGGGTCTTGGGATCAGTCCTGCATTGGGCTCCCTGCTCCACAGGAACTCTGCTTCTCCCTCTGCTCTTCATCCCATTCATTCTCTCAATCTCTTTCTCTCTCTCAAATAAATAAATAATTTAAAAAAATAAATGAAATTGTTTTTTAATTCCATTTTCATATTGTTAATTGCTAGTGTATAGATACACAGCTTATTTTTATATATTTATTTTGTACTCTGTGACCTTGCTGAACTCATTTATTAGTTCTACTAGTTTTCCTGCAAATTCCTTAGGATTTTAAATAAACAGTTAAATAGAGATTTTTCTTTCCTGTTTTTCCAGTCTGGATTTTTCTTTTCCTTTTCTTTTCTATTATTTTCCTCCCTCCCTCCCTTTATTCCTTCCTTCCTTCCTTCCTTCCTTCCTCTCTCCTTTTTCTTTCTCTATCTCTCTTTCTTCCATTCTTTCTTCCTTTCTTCTTTCTTTCTATTCTATTCTTTTCTTTCT
>PITA01033762.1:0-12385 GCA_004023965.1 Spilogale gracilis | reverse complement strand
CTCATGCACCGCAAGTAAGTGAGACCATGCGATACTTGACTTTCTCTTCTTGGCTTATTTCACTCAGCATAATCTCTTCCAGTCCAGTCCATGTTGCTACAAAAGTTGGGTATTCATCCTTTCTGACGGAGGCATAGTACTCCATTGTATATATGTACCACATCTTCTTTATCCATTCATCTGTTGATGGGCACCTTGAAGAGCCTACTTCTACATTAAGAGCTGGCGCTATCATTTCGTGCTTTGGTCCATCAAAGCTCAGACAAAATTTCTGCTGACTCTATATTCTACTGGGCTTGTTTAAGAGTATAATATGATGTATGATAGCTGAAAGCACAGGGGCCTAGCCTCGGGTTAGACATAAAGTTAGGATTTAAAAAAAGGGCTGGGGGTGAGAGTAAAAAGACTGTAATGGCAAAAAGAAAATTGGAAAAAAAAATCTTTGAAGGGCCTGCTAATCAAGTGAGGTCTTTGTGTTCAGAAAATGCCATTGCTACGTACAGCTGAAAGGGTTAGAAATCCGCACGTCCCACCGTAGCGATTAATAAAATGACCGCTGATTTGACTGAGTCAATAAGCTCTTATACCGTACAAATAAAAAAAAAAAAAAGAAGCAAGAAATACAAATCTAAGACCTCTGCCATGGAGAAACCCATTGAGGTGGCCAAGATTCCAAATGATTGTGAGTAAATGGTCATCAAACTGACAGTCCGATTGTAATTTACCTCCTTTTCAAAGTTATCATTTGTTGGAATGCAACGATACACCAGTTCCTTGAATGTTCTCTACCTGTCTAGACTGCTGGTCAACAAGACATATTCATTGAGGACCCTGTGGGAGAAACAGAAAGACCTGAGGCCAGGTCAGGGAGGTGCAAAGGACTACCAGGTCACAGAAGACAGCCTATCCTCAGGCACTCATTTCGTTGTTGACTCCATAATGAAGTAGGAAAGCACAAGGAAAGCAAAGACCTGTGAGGAAGTACTCACAAAGGGACAAGGACAAGGAGAAAAAAAGGGCAGCTAAAGGGAAGTGGGGAGGAGGAGGGAGAGCATTTTATATGGTAAGGACAAAAACATTCATAAGAAGGCA
The DNA here is from genome assembly GCA_004023965.1 of Spilogale gracilis. Lineage (NCBI taxonomy): Eukaryota > Metazoa > Chordata > Mammalia > Carnivora > Mephitidae > Spilogale > Spilogale gracilis. Next base: position 11,293 of record PITA01033762.1, on the reverse strand, counting down.
GAGAAGAATGGAGGGGAAGGAGACGCCACTGCTGGGGCAGCAGGCTCCTGGGGAATCTCTAATGTGGGACAGGCTGTGGAGGGCCTAGAACTGGGTGGAGTTACTAGAAGAAAAATAAAAGAGAATCACTGTGACCAAGTGACAACAGGATCTTAGAAAAGGCACAGTTGTCCTCTGTGCATCACCCAAGGAGAGGCCGAAGACAGGAAGGCGGAAGCAAAGAAGGATATGAAGGTAACGGTGGGGGCAGGGAAGGAAAGTGAACGAGGTGCAGAGACTGATGAACTGTGAAATGCAAGTAGGCGAGGGGGCCACTGAGATGATCAGAGGCTTGGGACACCAGTCAGAAGAGGAAGGACCAGAGCAGAGACATTAAGAAATATCTGTTTGGAAGAGGGTGAGGGAGAGACAAGATAAGGTTTAGGCAGGCAAAGCTGAAGGTTAGAACACATCAGGCATGCGGCTGGAAAGCACAGACAGAGAGCAGGGATATTCGTCACCTTGTGAGAGACAGGTTTTCCTGAGGAGTGGCAACAAGGAACAAAGACGAAAAGACCAAGAGTTGGGAACAAGACACAAGTGTGTGCTGAATGCTGAGGTGGTTGCAGGTTATATTGTATATTATATTTTGTGTATTAAAATACAAAAGGAGAGATGGAGACAGACATGAGAGACAGAGAAATACAAAAGAGCATGTGAATGGGGATTAAAACAGAATCAAAGTCCACTAAGAAGGGACAGAAGACAAAATCAGAGAACAGGAAGAAAAGTTAAGTCTGCAGAGGAAGAGAAAATCTTATCTGTGTGGAAATAGAGAAGAGATAACACTTAGAAAGTCTTCCTTTAAAAGGTATTTTTAAGTGGGACACCTGGAAGCTGGGTCAGGTAAGTGTCCACCGCTTGATTTCAGCTCAGGCCTTAATCTCAGTGTCATGAAATGCTGCGTGTGGAGCTTACTTAAAGAAATAGAAAGAAAGGAAAAAAGGAAGAGAAGGAAGAGAAGGAAGAGAAGGAATGAAGAGAAGGAAGGAAGGAAAAGGAAAGGAAAAGGAAAGGAAGAAAGGAAGAAAGGAAGAAAGGAAGAAAGGAAGAATGAATTTATTGGAAGTGACTCAGAAGTGATCTGCTGAAAGAGAACAATTAGAGATTAAATTGGGGCCAAGAGAAGGTGGTAAGTTGAGAGTAACAAAACGGGACCAAGGGAGTAGGACTGGACACATACATGTCTGCTCAGACGTGTCTGCGTGTATGCAGGTATCTAGCTACTGAATACTCCAAAAAACCCGAAAAAGATATCTCACATTATTAAGATAATTTTTGTTTGGGTACACAAAAGAACTATATCTAATAATTTGATAGATGCTAAAGATAAAGCAAAGGATGTCCCTGTAATCTTTTAGGAGTTGAGAGTCTACTGAGGAGTTCGGCTTTTTTTTTTTTAATTTAAGTAATCTCTATACCTAACGTTTGAGCTGATGGCCTTGAGATTAAGAGTCATGTGTCCCTCCGACTGAGCCCAGCCTGGTGCCCCAAGGAGCAGTCCGATTCTAACAGAATATGATACGGATAGGTGGGGCGCCTGGGTGGCACAGTTGTTGAGCGGCTGCCTTCAGCTCAGGTCATGATCCCAGTGCCGTGCGATCGAGCTCCGCATTGGGCTCCCTGCTCAGTGGGAAGCCTGCTTCTCTCCCTGCTTATGTTCCCTCTCTCACTGTGTGTCTCTCTCTCTGTCAAATAAAATCTTTAAAAAAAAAAAAAAAGAACATGATACGGATAAGGTAAGACTATGCACTATAATAGTGACCTATGATTTTGGGGACGGTTATGGAGAAGTGAGGGTATAAGGGAAAATTATACTTAACCACTGACATTTGAAACAAAACACAACCACGAGCAACTCACCCAATAGAGCGTGAAAAAAACGCTTCAGCAGAGAAAAGATACGTGAGGCATGTGAAGCAGGATGGCTAGGGAAGACACAGAGGTCTCCATTTGAAAAGTCCCCCAGGGTTCTGATTGGCACAGGGTCTTGACGGGCACCTCAAGGAGTTTGGGCAGGCCTCCACAGGAAAGAGGAGAGCTGTGGAGGATGTGAGGCTGGGGTCATCTCAGGTTTAAGAAATCTCTCTGGCAGCAATGGCTCCCAACCCGGGTTGGGCACTGGCTCACCTGAGGATCGTGTACAAACATTAACTTCTGGACTGCACACCCTGAGGTTCTGAGTCAATAGGTCTGAGGTACAATTTGCAAAATAGTGCTTTTAAATGTTTCCCAAATGATTCTCATTCATTTATTTTGGAACTGTCTATTTAATTTCTATTATTTTAAGCTGAGAATGCAACAGGGAATAAAATAGACAAAAACTGCAGGGTCATAGAGCCTGCAGGTGTGGGAAGTCAAACCAAAGCCATATGTACACTGTAAGGTATACCAGAAGGCGAGAAGAGCTATGAATAAGACGCATGGGGAAAAGGATAGGTGGGTGTGTTGCCCAACATGCATACGGTGCTGTTGAGAAGGCCACTGGTGAGAATTTGAGTAATGACCTAGAAGGGGTGACCGTGCCAGGACACTCATTTCTGAGAAAGAGGGCTATTGGCAAAGGGACCAGAAAGTTCAGAAGCCTGAGGCCAGAAGATTCCTCACATAATTGAAGGATGAGGCCAGTGAGCTAGAGAAGAATGCGTGAGGGGGCAGTAGCAAAGGATGGTCATGAATGGCCTCACAGACCATGACGAGGACTTACTCCGAGTCAAGTGAGAGGCTTCTGAAGAGACTTCTGAAGAGAGGAATGGCATGAGTGATCCCAGTTCCTAAAGGACCAATTGGATTGCTGTTGAGAAGAGATTTAGAGGGGCCAGGATGGAAGTAGGGAGATGGAGTGGGTAGCGGAAGAGATGGTGGGACACTGGACACATACTGCAGGGAGGGTTGAGATGAAGGGCGGGAAGCGAGGAGCAGCCCGACCAGTCAAGAGGTTGAGGAGGACACAGACAAGGATGGTAGGAAGGGAAGACTTGTCAGAAAGCAAGGTCCGGGTTCATGCTGCCATTCTTGAGGACCACCTGCACAGAGGGTGACAGGTCAAGAATGAATGTCAGGTTCCTGGTTTGAGCTACCTGAAAGCAAGACAGGACTTACAGCACGAGTCAGAGTTCTGCGAGACCCACCCTCACCTGGTGCACGCCTGCATGTGTGAGCGTGTGCAGGTGTGTCTGGAGGGTTCGGAAAGTTAGCTAATAATTTGATTTTTGAGAGGCCTAGAGACCATGAGACCTTGAGGAGGAAATGGCAAGTTGAAAAAGCTGGAAATACATAAGTGTGGGCTTGAGGCTCAAGAGGTCTGTCCTGGACCCAGGATTGGGGTCACTATCTAAGAGCATTGGTTGAATTCATGGGAATAAGCAAAGGGACAGAAGAGACTGAAGAGCAGCACCCGGGACATCAGCATTTGAGGGGAAATGGAGGAACAGGACTTTTTATTAGCATGATGCAAAATGCTTACAGAGAAACATGCACATTTTGGAAAATCTTTTTTTCTTTTTTTTCAAGTGGATTTCTATAGCTATGATGTGACAAAGCCTTTCAAACAAATGGTTATGAACGATTATTTCAAATATTCATGATCCAAAACAGAAGCATCCAGATGCATAGTATTTATTCTTTGCCTGCCAGATATGGGGATTCCTATGTCGAAGGTGGATTTCCTATTTCAAAAATGCTGGTCATTCGAACAAATAACCCAATCTGCTTGTACAGGGTAGTGTCCGGTGTCCCCCAAAGCTTTGGGAAAGGGTCTAAAGATATTACTGAAGCTTCACTGCAAGTAAACAAACGGCCAGATAGACTGACCATTAGGATCTCACTCCACAGTCAGATGATGTCTTCTGGCTGGAATTGTGCTTGTCTTGAAATGCAGAGACGATGGGGGGGGGGGGGTAGTGGTTTCCAGCTGATCTGTTGAGCGATCTTTCCTTCCTGCTCAGTGAAATTTTCATGGTCCTTTTTTTAAACCTCATGCTCTTGTTTCATTTGATTGCCAAGAAATTTTTATTTTGTTGTCCTTTTCCATAAATACTAGTCTAGTTACTGAATAGATCCCTAATCTACACTATTAGAACTAAATCATTGTGAATTATCTTTAGTTCGGAACCTTCCAACTTGGTAGATCAGCTAATATTTATAAGCTTGTACATATGACATTTTCATTCAAATCATCTTAATATGCATGTTTAAAAGGAGCTGTTCCCCTGAGCACCCAGCCAGGAGCTATTGTCAGCAGAGCAATGATCATTTACAAATAATCACCATATCCTGTTTGGAAACAGTTTCCCAGCTAACAGGCTAGGCAGTGACTGTAGCTGAGCTAATAAGCTCAGGAGTGAAAGAGAATCTAATTTCGAGACCTCAGCCCTCCCTGGCAGTTTCTTTGGCATCAGGGGCAATTTAAAGCATGCCTATTTACACCTCCCAGAAACTGACTTCTTCAACTACTCTCTCCCTGCTTCTAAGATTTGTATATGAAAGTGGTGGGAAAACAATTAAAATTTTAAATTTGTCCTCTCTAACTGATTTGGTTTCTTCTAAAAATGACATTTTAAATCAGGTATATATAATACACCTCTAGTTTGTATTTATAGTTATTATAAATTTTTACACTAAAATATGCATTTACTGAGTATAAAATTTAACTCCTTTAAAGCCATGTACATGCATATAACACTTCTCAACCCTAAGTACTATGGGTTTGTTTTTTTTTTTCCTTTTGCACATACACAGATGCTGCTGGAGATGGAAAAATTCTGTAGTTCCACAGAACTCCCAAAGCCCTTTCAGTTTGGGTCATTTTCCTTTTTCCTCCTCTTCAAACTTACTGTCAGCCTCCCTCACTCCAATCTGCTTATAAAATCTCTTGGCCCAATGCCATTCCTCAGCACCACCCGAGCTGGCAGAATCCCGCATATGAGCTTCTTCTCCCAGGGGTGGTGTTCTCAGTAAAACCTGGCCCCAGTGGGCTGCCTGCCTCAGGGAGTTCTGTGCCGTCCCAGCACTGTCTCCATTACCCTACTTCCCTTCACCCTCTGCTTCTCCTTCTTTGCTAGACCTGGGGCCACCTCCGAACACAACACTAACTGTACTACCCATTTGACTCGATGACGGGTCGTGTCTTAGACACCGTCCTATATCAAATGGGTAGTTAGTGCTTTCTCCTACCCAGATCCAAAGGCTATGAAGACTCACTGACTGATTCTCTGGCTTCTTCTGTATACCTCCTACATTTGCAGCTAACGTGGCCAGAATAGAGGAGTTGATCTCCCCCGTTAAACCCCCTCTTCTTGCAGTGCTTCTTGTTTCATACCACAGTGTCCCCTTGCTCAGATGAAATCTCCAGAGGGTATCTGGGATTCTTCCCTTTCTCTAGGGTTCTCATCTAATTTCCATGCAAGCTCTATGTGTCTGGAATACATTTCTGTCACCTCCACCCCCACCCACTCCAAGTTCTCACTGTCAAAACTGAACTGTCTCAGAGACCTCCCTGCCTCCGCTCTTTCCACTGAACCCTCTGCTTCCTACATAGCAGCAAGCTGACCTTTAAAAATGTGTTCCAATCACGCAATTTTCCTGCTTAAAACTCTTCAGAGACTTCCCACCCCATTTAGAGTAAAATCCAAGTTTCTTATTTTGTCCCGTTCCAAGGCCCTTGCGGTCTGGCCACTGCTCACTGCATCCTCTCCTTTCCTGCCTCCCTCCCCTCCCCTCCCCTCTCCTCTTCCCAGTCCACCCAGGCCGACCGTCGCCCCGTCCTTGGAGCACACCACCCTCCTCGCCTTCTGCCTTGGACACTGTGGGCGCCTGCTTCCCAGTCTGGTCCCTGTTAAGAATCAGGCTCCCTGAGATGCCTCCATTAACATCCTATGGGATGGAAGTACACTGTCGCTTGTTGTAATTCTCTGTATAACCATGATGCAGGTTTTTCGGCGGGTCAGGTACTATCCAGAGTTTCTGCCTCACATCACTGGAACGTAAGCTCCATGAAGCTCCCTCGGTCTTCACCCTGGTTGCCTCTCCTAGAACTACAATATCTCGTATATCACAGGCATAAATGGATTTGTGCCCAGCGGCTACATATAGAATTTTTAACAACAACAACAAAATGCTCCAAAACCCTTTGTGACAGGTCGATACTACAAAGCGAGAAGAAACCCATAACACGTGCTGTTTAGAAACACGATCACAGGGACTTTACCAGACACCTGCACGTGTTATCTCACAAAATCCTTAATAAGTTGGGTTCTGGGTCTTCCATCTGTCACACAGGTTCAGGAGGGTAAGTAACCTATGGCATGTCCCAGAGCCACGGGGCAGCTTCCGGAGCAGGGCTACAATGGCAGCCCTTCCTTACTTAGGCTCGCAGCAGTAGGGTGGTGGGCCCGTCCAGAGGTGTCCTGGCTCTACGCAGCTCCAACATCCAGATGAGGAACTGAGGGAAGTGAGCATCGCCCCCCGCTTACCAGTAATAAGCTTCCCCAGGCCTATACGAAGGCAGTATCTGATTAAGATGTCCCACACGTTTGATGGAAATAGTCCCAAACCCGGACCTATCTAATTAACTACCACTTAACACTTCATGCGTAATACTTAATGCTTTCAGCCCTGGGTAGTGCTTGAAGAATACTTTCAGTTAAGGGTCACTTAGTGATCTAGCCCTCATTTTCATGCCCAAACAACCAGCACACAAAACACCTCTGTGCTTCACGCAGAGACAATGTATCCCGTGAGTCCGTACACGTCACCTGTGGCACTGAACGTGCCATCGGGAGCTTGCAGCCCCGAGGACAGGGCTCCCTGCTGCAGGCATGCACGGAACTAGCCCCAGTATCCCAGTAATGCAGGTGGAAGAAAGAAGAAGGGTCACTGAGGGGAGGACGTGGGAAAACAAACTTTTTGGTCATTGTTTCCACTGCCTTTAACTTATTTTCCACAGGAATTAAGAAAATCCCACTCCTTAGCCCCAAACGAATATCACATAACCAAGATAGGCTCTGCATGGTAGGCCATCCAAAGCAACACACCCTACTAGTAAAAATAAGAGCAACACTTTAAAAAGGCCACACAACTCCACTTCTCAAAGGGATGCAAAGCCTCAAAATCAAGCAATAAAAAGTCAGATCAAAATTAATGTTACATAGGTCTGGGATTCTTTTTTTTGGGGGGGGGGTCTTTCTGGTTTTTTGTGCTTTTCCCAACACGGTACACATTGGCTCTACCTGAAGAAGTACTCCTACACTTAAGGACAGAGCCAGAGAATGTGGTGTCCCCTCCACAGCTAGAGCCCCACGCGGAGAGAGCCCCGAATGTAAATTATAAATATATGGCTTTTCACTCCTAGAGGTAATGGTAGGTAGTAGCAGGGATCAAATGGTTCAGATCTAAAGAAGCAACCTAATTTCACTCCACTTTGAATTCCGTAGGCTTTAACATGATTGTTTTTGAGTGATATAACTTGGCCCTAAAGAAACTTCAAATATATTTGGAGGAAAAAACCACAGCTTTTCTCGAGTGAGAGGAACGTAAGCAGGAGCTATGAAGACACGCTTTTATTAATGAGGTAAATCTCAAAGACAACATAGCTTACACTTTCAGCTTCACTCTTTGGTTTTCCTCAGTGGACTCAGAAAGAGGAGCCGGCTACTTCTCAAGCAACGGGGGTCCCCTTCCCTTTCCCCAGCGGGTCGCACAACCGTGAGTACTTTATCACCGCAGACCCTCAGTTGAGGAGCTCTGCTGAGTCGTCAAGATGTGTTCCAGGTTGTAACTTGGCAAACATGACTTAACCTGAGAGCAATGCTTTAAAACAAATTTTCATAACATCTGCCATGTCATTTTTAAGCAATACCTTCTGTTTCCACAGAACTTAAACACAGCTTTGTTTTTAAAAGCTAAATTTCATAGGACTTTCTTCAGCTCTTTGGGACATTCACTTCTGGCAATAAAAGGCTCCAACTAGGAGGAAAAAAAAGGTTCTCAAATGTTTTAGCATTTTGGCTCCATGGACTTATGTTCAAAATCAGTCTGTTCTACAAGAATCAGGGAGAAAGAAATTCTGCAAAGTGTCATCTCAATCCCCAAAATGCACTTTCACAAGAAGTCTGAAGTCTGATATGCATCTTTTGTTAAAACTGTACCAGTTGTGATGGGAGCCTGCTGATCATCACGCCAGAAGCATCAGGGAGAGGAAATAATGATATTCGTTCTTCTGGTCCATCCTTTTTAAGGGTTATTTCATTAGAATGAAATCACAAAATGGAACACAGAACTTAGAAACCTTTCGGTTGTAAGCATGCTTTTCATCCATCTAATATGTATTATGTACCAGGCAGTCCATTAGGTATTTAAAGAGATATAAAAAAAAATCTGTCTCCATTTTCCAAATAAATGGAGTTGTAGGCAACTATAAATTGTTGGCCTAAAGATACATACTTGGAAGCCAATGATTTTTTGCTGGAAATGAAGCCTTTGGTGTGTATGAAGGAAAGAAAAGGAAAGGAAAGGAAAGGAAAGGAAAGGAAAGGAAAGGAAAGGAAAGAAAGGAAAAAGAAAAAGGTGAGCAAAGAATCCTTCAGACCAATTACATTTAAGGGATGGAACAGAGAGTAAGGCCAATGAAACTGAGTAAAGTCAGAGTCAGGAGAGATGGGAAATGATTAAGTTTAGAAGCCAAAAGGCAGACTTTCTAGAAGCAATGAGTGTTGAGTGTTGCCAGGAGATCAACCACTATGAAGGTGAAGAAGAGGTTACTGCATTAGGGAGAAAGAATGGGAAAGTGGCATTGATAATATCCAACAGGAAAAGAGCTAAGGTTTGCATAAAACCCTAAAATAATAATGCTTCTTAATGAATATTTTATTAAACTGCCACTGAGCTTCGAGCAAGTGTGAAGAGAATTATGATCAGACTGTATCTCAAAGACTTTTTTTTTTAAGATTTTATTTATTTATTTGACAGAGAGAAACACAGCTAGAGAGGGAACACAAGCAGGGGAAGTGACAGAGGGAGAAGCAGGCTTCCCGCCGAGCAGGGAGCCCTATGTGGGCCTGATCCCAGGACTCTGGATCAGGACCTGGGCCGAAGACAGACACTTAACCGACTGAGCCACCCAAGCACCCCTCAAAGACTTTTTATAAGAGAATTGAAGTCATTTCTTAAAGAGTCCTGTAGGGCGTCTGGGTGGCTCAGAGGGTTAAAGCCTCTGCCCTCGGCTCAGGTCATGATCTCAGGGTCCTGGGATGGAGGCCCGCATCGGGCTCTCTGCTCGGCAGGGAGCCTGCTTCCTCCTCTCTCTGCCTGCCTCTCTGCCTACTTGTGATCTCTCTCTGTCAAATAAATAAATAAAATCTTAAAAAAAAAAAAAAAAGTCGTGTAGCAAAGACAGGGGGGCGGGGAACGGAGATTTAAACAAAACTTATTCATTCATGCAATGCTCTCCCAGGGAATTTTCAACTTTCTGAAATCTTGAGACCTTTTATTACTTTTAAAAAATCACTTAAATTATATGACACATGATGATAAAACAAATTTAGCAGCAATGAATAGACAGCGGTCTTGGCTGGGAAATGGCCAAGAAGATCAGAATTGAAGCAACAATAAGGCAACAACAAGGCAACAACAACAAAACAATAAAACCAATTATTGCCTGAAGATGGTATACAAATAGCACCTAATTATTTATAAAAAGGAAGTCTCTCTTATGTGGTAGAACTTGAATTGTTTGCCTCCTGGCAAGAGTCCTTCAGGTCATAGAAAAAAATGCCACATTAAAGTGGAGAAAAAGAAAGCTACTTCAGAAGTAGTATTTTCACATAAAATTCAACATGTGGAAAGAAGTGCACTATGACAATACAACTTCTATCTAGAGGAAAGACCCAGGAGCCTGCACACCAGCCCAGTACCGACATCTGAGTGCCCATGTGCCCCAAGCAGCAACACTTTCAGCTCTGTTCTACACACTGTGCCTGTATGTGGTTGTTCTCCCTTTTGTTTTTAGCTTTTTATGAACTTGGTACAGAAAAAAAAAAGACATTTTCCTTGTCAGTTTCAGAAAGTTTATACAAAATATCTACGGCACACGAAACAATTCTTTAGTGAGGAAAGCTGCCGGGGTGCTAACTTATTAGTCTGAGTACTGTGTTGGTCCTGCCCCAAAATTTCAGCACAGGGAATTTTAGAGCAGCCCAAAGATGTTTCACTTTTTTTTTTTTTTTTAAGATGTTATTTATTTATTTGAGAGTGTGCATGAGCGGGGGTGGGGGTGAAGGGGATGGGGAGGGGAGGGAAAGGGGAAGCAGACTCCCTGCTGGGCTGGGAGCCCAATGCAGGGCTTCATCGCAGGGCCCTGAGATCCTGACCTGGGCCAAACTCAGATGCTTCACTGACTGAGCCACCCAGATGCCCCAAAGCTATTTCACTTTTTAAAGAGAAAACAAGATTGAATGCTTCAGGCACTCCGTATAGAGTGATCACTGTACTCTGTGAGTTCACTTGTGCTACCTTTGGTGAGCAGAAAGCTGTTTACTTGCCTGGTAGATGCCAACATTTCCCAGGGGCTTGGGCTTTTTTTTTTTTTTTTTAATCTCTTTGCCCACGTACCTTGGGCACTACCATCTACTCCCATTACTCTAACTACCATCCAAATAGTAATAATTTTCAAGTCAGTACAGTGAAATAAATGTTTTACATTTTTTATATTTTGAATATTCTACGTTATACATTACTCAGTGCATAAGCAGCAACAGAAATATTTATTCAAAAGCATTCTACTGAGATTCAAAAAACGTATTGATATAGTTAGCATTATTCTGTTAAAAAAAATCAAACTAAAAAAATAAACTGGGAACCCCCAATAGATAAAGCAAAACTTAAGAAGAGTTATTAAAAGCCAAGTCCTGCTTGGCTGGCTCAGTTGGTTGGGCGTGTGACTCTTGATCTTGGGGTTGTGAGTTCGAACCCCATGTTGGGTGCAGAGATTACTTAAAAATAAAAGTTTTTTCTTAAGATTTTTTTTTTGTTTTTAAGATTTTATTTATTTGACAGAGAGAAACATGGCCAGAGAGGGAACACAAGCAGGTGGAGGGAGAGAGGGAGAAGCAGGCTTCCCACCGAGCAGGCAGCCCAATGCAGGGCTCCTTCCCGGGTCTCTGGGATCATGACCTGAGCCGAAAGGCAGTCACTTAACCAAATGAGCCACCCAGGCGCCCCTCGGCTGAATTTATTCTTTTTTTTTTTTTTTTTTTTT
>PITA01033761.1:0-12373 GCA_004023965.1 Spilogale gracilis | reverse complement strand
GATAGATAGATAGATAGATAGATAGATAGATGATAGATAGATGATAGGTGGATAGATAGATAGATAGATGATAGATAGATAGATGATAGATGGTTAGATAGATAGATAGATAGATGATAGATAGATGATAGATGATAGATGGTTAGATAGATAGATAGATAGATAGATAGATAGATAGATGATAGATAGATGATAGATGGTTAGATATAGATAGATGATAGATGATAGATAGATAGATAGATGATAGAAGATAGATCAATGATAGATAGATAGATAGATAGATGATAGATGGTTAGATAGATAGATAGATAGATGATAGAAGATAGATAGATAGATAGATGATAGATAGATGATTGATAGATAGATAGATAGATAGATAGATGATAGATGATAGATGGTTAGATAGATAGATAGATGATAGATAGAGAAGAAACCGACAGAAATGCTGGAGCGATGCTTGTCCATGCCAAGGAACACCAGATATTGCCAGCAAGCCCCCAGAACCCAGGAGAGAGGCATAAGATAGCCTTCCTAACAGCCCCTAAAGGAGCCAACCCTGCTTGCACCTTGCCTTCAGATTTCTAGCCACCAGAATTACAAGAGACGACACATTTCCGTTGTTCTAAGCCACCTAGTGCACGGTACTTTCATGCGACAGAGGAACTGACACAGAGGTGAAGTTAAAGATGCAAACCTCCGGACGCATCACGTCTGAGAAGCCAGGGAGCACAATGTAGTAAGGGCCACCCGCTGGCCGGAGTGGACCGGAGCCCACTGGGGGTCCCAGGTGCCTGTGCGTCATCACGGCCGCTGACCCGGGACACACTGGTGCTGGAGACCGGGGCCCACGGGGGGGCGGGGGCAGAGTTAGGCTTCACACTCAAGTCTTTCAGCTCCCGATTTCAAATCGCCTCTTCCCCTGGGCAGCTCCGGCCACGGTGAGTGCCCGCGCACGGACACACACACACGCGTGCACATAGCATCACAGCACACACACGCACAAGCACACACACACGTAGGTATAAAATAACGGAGCAGACCCTTTTGCTTTGAATCTGCCTCCTTTGGTTAGAAAGAGGCGGAGGAGCCACCTGTCGCCGTGGGGGGAGACTCGGCAAGGCCAGGCTCTGGCTCTCTGCAGAGACAACAAAGCCCTTCCCCAGCCTCGTTCACTGAACGGTGAGGAGCGTGGACAGGTTAGTCCATCGGCTTCCAGCTTTACCAGGAGCAGGACCCTGACGATTCTGTGGGCCGCTGTCCTGTGGGCTGCGGGGCACCCAGCCTGACGTCCCGGGGCTGCTTTTTGTCCTGTGACACCGGCCCGGTGGAGAGGTCCTCCCTGCCCCTCCTGCCACCGCTGCAGTCTGAGAGGTCGGATCCTTCATCCACTCTGGGCAGGGGCAGAGGGCAGACCTGGGGACAAAATTCAGCCATCCAGTAGGGCTCCCAAGGCTGAGCCCCCAGGGCGGCTGGAAGCACAGTGGCGTCCTCCCTAGGGATCAGTTCAGGCCCCCAGGCAGCTCTGGGCCTCCTGCACATTCCCAGCATGTCCAGACCCCCCCCCCCCCACTCAGCCACACTCTTCTCCTTGGACATCCTGGGCCCATATTGAGGCCCCATCTGGGACTGGAAAGGCTTTCCCTCGGGCTGCTTCACAGATGCATACCAGTTGGTCCACTGAAGAATCTCATGATCCCACCACGCACAGGGCTGGCGACGGACCACCCAGGACTCAGCCAGCCAGTCGCTGAGCCTGTGCTCTGGGGAATGTTGAGGGGCTGGACGCCTGCGCTCATGAAGACGTACAGGTTGAAGATGGGGACGCTGAATAGCCCATGCCAAAGAGCATGGGGAGTCCCAGCCACAGTGACAAGGAGGGGGGCCATGACTATAAAGCTAACGTACAGGATAAAGCTGTCCTATCTCTCTTCTTTCTCTCCCACTGATGATGTACACTGAACAGGCAGTCAGATAAGCAACAAGAAAGCCAGGGCATTTCTAGATGAATCATGGCAACCCTGTTTTGCGCGTTCACTCTGTCCCCCACAAGTGGTAACTGCCTCCCATACAGGACCACGTTTAAAGCTGAAAACAATCTTAGGAATGTAGACATTTGTCCAAATAAAGGAATATACTTCTTCCTTATGTATTGTTAATTATGATATTTTATTAGTTAAACGACACCTGAAAATATGATGCAATAAAAATGGAAAAAGGGGGGCACCTGGGTGGCTCAGTGGGTTAAGCAACTGCCTTCTGCTCAGGTCATGATCCCGGAGACCCGGGATCGAGTCCACATCGGGCTCCCTGCTCAGCAGGAAGCCTGCTTCTCCCTCTCTCACTCCCCCTGCTTCTGTTCCCTCTCTGGCTGTGTTTCTCTCTGTCAAATAAATAAAATCTTAAAAAAAAAAATGGAAAAAGGAATTTCAGCAAAGTCTCTAACGCAGCCTGAGAGCCTCAGTAAGTGAGCAGATCCTAGTAAGTTTAAGGGAGCCCCGGAGGGTCCTTCATGTTGCTTCTACTTTATGTGCCACCTGCGGACCCGCTGAGCCGAGACGGACTTCATGGTCCTAATGTCCCTTCTCACAGACTCAGGGAAAGCTGAAAAGCTGATGGCCAGACAAGGGATTTTGTCAGGACCTTATTCAGATCATTGAAGGAGTCAGGTAGGGGTTTTATTGAAGCCATTTCAATGATTTTTTTAAATAAGATTTCTGGAAAATGTCTACCTGCAATGATTTTATTCTTGATTCTTTGTTCAAAATCATCTCTGAGTTACTCCCTTCCATTTCCTAGTTAACTGATTTTTTTTAATTGTTAATTAAATTTTTTTTTCCCAGTGTTCCAAGATTCATTCCCCATTCCCCACACCCAGTGCTCCACGCTTTAGGTGTCCCCAGTACCCACCACCAGGCTCTCCCATTCCCCACCCCTTCCCTCCAAGTCCCTCAGTTTGTTTCTGTGTCCAAAGTCTCTGTTGTTTCATTTCTCTCCCTGGATTACCCTAGTTCCCATTTACTTTCCTTCTCCTACTGTCCTCTATATTACCCCTCATGCACCGCAGGTAAGTGAAACCATGTGATACTTGACTTTCTCTACTTGGCTTATTTCACTCAGCATAATCTCTTCCAGTCCAGTCCATGTTGCTACAAAAGTTGGATATTTATCCTTTCTGATGGAGGCATAGTACTCCATTGTGTATATGGACCACATCTTCTTTATCCATTCATCTGTTGATGGGCACCTTGGCTTTTTCCACAGTTTGGTGATTGTGGCCATTGCTGCGATGAACATTGGGGTACATATGGCCCTTCTTTTCACTACACATGTATCTTTGGGGTAAATACCCAGTAGTGCAATTGCAGGGTCATAGGGTAGCTCTACTTTTAATTTGTTAAGGAATCTCCACACTTTTCCAAAGCAGCTGCACCAGCTTACATTCCCACCAACAGTGTAAGAGGGTTCCCCTTTCTCCGCAGCCTCTCCAACACTTGTTGTTTTCTGTCTTGTTAATTTTGGCCATTCTGACGGGTGTAAGGTGGTATCTTAGAGTGGTTTTGATTTGAATTTCCCTGATAGCTGGTGACGCTGAACATTTTTTCATGCATCTGTTAGCCATTTGTATATCTTCTACGGAGAAGTGCCTCTTCATGTCTCTTGCTCATTTTTTGATGTGTTCATCTTCTTTTTGGGTGTTGAGTTTGAGTAGTTCTTTATAGATCTTGGATACCAGCTCTTTGTCTGTAGTGTCATTTGCAAATATCTTCTCCCATTCTGTGCGTTGCCTCTTTGTTTTGTTGACTGTTTCCTTTGCTGTACAGAAGCTTTTCATTTTGATGAAGTCCCAGAAGTTCATTTTCGCTTTTGTCTCCTTTGCCTTTGGAGACGTGTCTTGAAAGAAGTTGCTGTGGCCGATGTCAAAGAGGTTACTGCCTATGTTCTCCTCCAGGATTTTGATGGATTCCTGCCTCACATTGAGGCCTTTCATCCATTTTGAGTTTGCCTTTGTGTGTGGTGTAAGAGAATGGTCTAGTTTCATTCCTCTATACGTAGCTGTCCAATTTTCCCAGCACCATTTATTGAAGAGACTGTCTTTTTTCCACTGGATATTTTTTTCTGCTTTGTCAAAGATGATTTGCCCATAGATTTGTGGGTCCATATCTGGACTCTGCACTCTGTTCCATTGGCCTATTTCTCTTGGTTTTCTCAACCTCATAAAATCTATCTATGAAAAACCCACAGCGAATATCATCCTCAATGGGGAAAAACTGACAGACTTTCCTCTGAGATCAGGAACAAGGCAGGGATGCCCACTCTCACCACTACTGTTCAACATAGTGTTAGAAGTCCTAGCAACAGCAATCAGACAACAGAAAGAAATAAAAGGTATTCGGATTGGCAAAGAGGAAGTCAAACTCTCTCTCTTTGCAGATGGCATGATACTCTGTGTGGAAGACCCAAAGACTCTACCCCCAAACTACTAGAACTCATCCAACAATTCGGTATTGTGGCAGGATACAAAATCAATGCGCAGACATTGGTTAATTGCTTTTTATTGAAACAAAGTCCTATCGTCTTCTTTGGCTGGAACACACAGGGTCTCATCCCTACACATGGAACTGGCTTCTCCAGGGTCGGCCCCGGTTCTGGACAAGGGTGCTGGATAGAGCTGAGGTCCCCGCCCCATGAAAGCGACGGGGTCTGGGGTCCTGGAGAGGTGCTTCCCGGGAGCCTGGTCAGGGATGTGACCCAGGAGGGGCAAGCTAGAGCAAAGAGGGAGAGCCCGCAGAGCTTTCCTGCGAACAGGTCAGACCCTAGCCACTGGGGAGCGGCAGAATGGACCTGGGTCTTGGGGGTGGGCCGTGTTCCCCAGACATGAGCTTTCACTGGTCTCCCTCTTTCCCGGCTATCAGGACATATCTTGTCGACCTATCATCCTACTCGCTATCATATTATTTGGAATTGGCATCATGGTATGGCTGGACTACAGGAAACGCTAGAATCCAGCAAGTGGGTCCATAAAGCAAAGCGGGCTTTGCGTTCAAGTTCTAGGATTATACATCCTGGTTCTCTGCATCGCAGGGTCCCCGCACTCTGCCCTCGGGATGATTCGGTGACTTGGCTGATCCTGCAAGGTACTGGTATGGCTGCCTGAGGACAGAGCAGGGGAATGGGTGTGTGGAGTCCCAGCCCTGTGCTCCGGGCCATCACCAGTCCTTGCTGGGTGGAGGGAGTCCACGAACAGAGGGGTCGGCCATGTGGGCAAACAAAACTCAACCCAGTACATTCTGAAGATCGAACTGCCTTTGTTAAATGACACATGGAGGCAACATCCATGGAGCATTTAGAGGGGAGCTTGGAAGGCTTTTATAGAAGGGGGAGCGGGCAGGAAAGTGACAGACCTGAGAAAGGATTGGTCGAGGCAAGGCAGCCTTCCCTCAGGGGGAAAGCCAGGGGTCCCCTCCTGCAGATGGCTTCATCTTCCTTGGGGGATGAAGAGGGCCCAGGGGCAGACTCCCTGGTGCTGACGGATCTTCCCAGCTGACCAGTTAAGACCACGTTTCTGGGGGAGGTTGACAGGGCACTTAGAATACATGAATATGTGTGAGCCCTGGTGTGGCTACACAGACTAAGTGATGTCACTTTAGATCTGTGGTTTTCTTTTCTATTTTTTTTTTTTTTTTTTTTTAGCAGTTGTAAGACAGCAACAGCAGAGCACACACTAGGGAAGGCAGAGCAGAGGAAGACAGAGTCAGGATGGGAGAGAGACATACACACAGAGGAGCAAGCGCACCCGGGGACCTCCCCAGCAATTACCACAGCCCTGAGACCTTACCACATGCCTGGTACTCCAGTCCGGCCCCATTGCTCCGGACTCAGGAGGATAGAGGCACGTCTGGGCCCCAGCCATCCCAGGGTAGCGATTTTCTAGGGTCAATCTGCTTCTGTGTTGCTCACCTGAGTCAGATGGTGGCAGGTGCGTAAGAATAACCAACAGCTGTCTTCTAAGGAGCATCAGTTCAGCTGTATTGAGGGGGACCTTCTACTTGTTCGAGTCAGGGACTGGATGCACTAGCAGGTGGGGACAGCCTGACTGGAGCCCAGGAATTAGATGCAGCAGATTCTGAGTGTCATCTTAACTCCCTGAGAGCAAGTCCTACCCATGTATCCATGGGATCCCCAGCTGTGGGGGGACAGCACCCGCCGGGCTTTGGGACAGAACCTAGCAGCCATGGCTGGGCCGTTCCTTCTGTCCTCGCACAGGACTGAGTTCCCTCCTTTGAAGCCCCTGGGGGTCTACACACATGGGGAGCCTCCAGCCTCGTCTTCCGCCGACGCAGGATGAGGCGCCAGAGCCTAATCCCACCCCCAACTTCCAACAAGGAAGCTCATCTGTGAAATGCGACCATTTCTTCCCGTGACGTTGCCTCCCACTGACCATCTTATTCAGGATTTTTACTTTAGTCCTTGTGAGGGATATGAGTCTCTGGTTTCCGTGTCTGTGCACTGTGTGTCTTATCAGGTATAGATTTCAGTGTTACCCTTGCCTGATAAAAGTAGTCACAAGTTTCCCTTTGCTTCTTGTGCTCTGAAACGAGGTTTGGTCATGGAGCCTAGGGTCTCTTCTCTAAGGTAAGGATACACCCCCTCCCCGAGATGGCCTGGTTCTCCTGGCTTCCCGGCCTCATGCATATAGACTTTCTGCATTTCCTCTATGGAAATCAGTTGCTGTAAGCTTTCACTGGGGTTGCCTAATAATATGAAAGTAGTAGCATAGGGTTCCCCCATCATTCTCCCTCTGTGCTTTCTTATTGTGGATATTTGGGGCTCCTCTTAATTTCTCCAATTCTTATATGTGGTGCCTTGTCAACCTTGTTATCTCAAAGAATCATACATTTGATTCATTAATTTTATCTACTCCTGTACTATGTGGCTTATCTCTACATCACTAATTTCTGATTGTATCTTTGTTGTTTTCTCCCTGTGCTTTCTTTCGTTTTTACCTTGTGATTTTTCTGGTTTTCTGACTTGGAGACTTAATTCAGTTACTTTATTCTTTCATTCCTATTAATATACGTGCACAGTGCTGTGAATTTCTCTCTATCCTTGTTTTAAAAGTATTCTATAAAGTACAAAATGCGTGTTTTTCTATTATGTTTCAGGAACTCTGAAATACGTATTGTCCCTTTTCACCAAGAATTGTTTAACTAAAATTCTTTTCATTTCTAGGGGAAATAACCTTTATTCTGGGGGATGGTGATTTTTAAGTTATACCATTTTGATCAACAAGTATTGCCCGTAACACTTATAACGGACAGAATATATGTTTTCCACACCCACTCACACGTGATCATGTTTGATAATGTATTTTCACTTGAGAAAATATTCTATATTCTATATTATGAATTTGTACTGTTTGATGATTGTCTAAAACAGTTTCTTTTTTCTTATTATTTACCTTGTTAAAATTAGTCTGTGACTTTCCTGGCTCCATTTTTTTTCTTCTTTTGCTTTATTGACATGACTCACGTCCTGCTAAATGTAGCACCGTAAGAACACTCTGCAGGTGAGGAAATGGCTTAGTTGTCGACTCTTGTATAACGAATCTCCTCGAATGTGAGCAGTTAAATCAGCAAGGAGAGGGAGCCGGGCCCCATGACTCCGGCCTCTCCCACGCTGCGGTCCCTCGCTGGCTTCAAGGCCCAGCTGGAGGTCCTCAAGCCCCGCCGTGACTGTGGGCTCTCGCATGCCCTGGTCACTCAGGCGGGCCAATTGTGCAAGACACCCGTATCCGGCCTCCGCAGCCCCGTGGAACAGAGTGTGACATGAAGGCACAGTTGCAGGGATGTGGCCTCGTACCGAGCCATGTGTGAGCCCCAAACAGATCTGTCCTGGGGACACCTGGGAGCTGGGCGCAGCCACACATGCACCAGGTAGGCGTGTCCCCCACCCCAAAGCGAAGCCTCAGGGAGCACGGGGTCTACAATGTGTGTGGGAGGTTTGGTCATGGAGCCTAGGGTCCATGGAAAGACACGGAAAGACAGGGTATGGGACCCCCAACATCGCCCCACAAGATGTGAGGATGGGCCCAGGATGTTAAGTCCTGCCTGCCCTTCCCGCGAGGACGGGGCTCTTAGGGTGACTGTGAAATCTGGCTCAAGGCACACTTCAGTTTAAAGGGTTTCCAACTCCACAGCGGTGGCTCGGGAAGAAAAAGGGCTGGAAGTTACGGCAACAGGAACCCGGGAGCTCAGCCTGGAGAGCATCCCTGGGATTGATTGTCAGTGTGGACGGATAAACGTGAGGATCCACAGGGTCACGCAGACACACAGGAGAGAGCAGGTCTGTCCCGTGCCTTGGCCTGGGGGTAGGCGAGGGCCATGTTGATCTCTGAACCGCTGAGCAGTAACACGGCGGCTCGCTCAGCCTCCCGCGAGTCTCGCTCACACAGCCGCGCTTCTGTCCTAGACCTGACCCGGCCTCGGGTAAGCACGCCCCTGGGGGTGGGGGTGGCGTTTCGTGGCTCTGCATCCAGTCCACACAGCCAGGACGGTGGCCAAGAACGAGCCTCACCGTATCGCAGTGAGAAGAACGATCAGCAAACGCAGACTTAAAAATCAGAGACTTATTTCTACAGAAAAGCAAAGCCATGTTTCTGCTTACTGCTCCCTCCAGATGAGTTAATTAGGGGAAGTGTTAACTGAGCCTGAGTCCCTGACGTGCAAGGTGAGTTTGAACCCACGCAGGGGCTCTCTGTGGATGGAGGACACTTCTGCTAACACGACAAACTCTACTTAACTTTTTGTTTAATAAAAATAAACACACATGCAGACTTGGTGTCCATCCAGTCTCTGGGTTCTGGACACAGCGGGTGGGACACAGCTGCCTGAATGTCCTCGCTCCAACAGCAGAGAGTGTGGTCTCCACATGCCATGTCTATGCAGACCCCCTTCACTCTGTTCTCCTGACGCCCCAGGAGACTAGCAGGTGGTGGGGTCCCTCTCCAGCAGCTGGGATTGGCGCTAGTTACGCAGACCTCCCAGGCAATGCCTCCCCCTTCCTTCGTCCTGCCAGCATGGCTCCTTGAGGGGACATTGGACAGAGAGGACTGTATGCAAGTATCATTCAGGAGATGCATAAGATCATCTCCTCCTATCCTGACGTTCTCTCCACGTCGCCAGGAATCCCCGAGGATCACCAGCTCAGGGTGCCCAGGCAGCCTGGAGTCGGGGTCAGCTGGACGACCTCTTAGCCACAAGCCCAGTGACATCTGGGCACTGGCTGCTGTCTCCAGTCCTGCTGGCCTTCTGGGCTGTTCCGGTCATCTCTCACTGCGGGAAAAATCCCTCTTTCCTGCTGGTACAGAGCCCAGACCATGCCGTTACGCTGATGGGTTCTTGGGCCAGGTGCTTGCATGGGGTCCTGAGGCCTGGCTGGAGGAGAAGGGTCTGGGCCTTCAGCTGGAGGCCGTGGAGGGCTGGAGTGCCCTGCAGATTTCCTCTCCTACATGGCTGGTGCAGGGACAGGCCTCCCCACATGACCTGGCTTCTCTGCAGGTCCCAGGACCGTCCTCCAAGAGCCATGCCCCTTGAAAGATCTCACAGAAGCTCTGCCACACCCTTTTGGTGGAGGGGACAGGGGCTCAAGCTGCTTGGAGGGGAGGGAGACAGGCCCTAGTCCTCCATGGAAGGGTCGTCTAGGGACTGGGACTCCTGTGGAACGTGATGTCCTTTTGGCAGTTTATCAAGGTGTCTACCTGCGGGGATGGGGCATCCGGCCTCCCGGATTAGCTGGTGCCTCTGGGCCGGGGGCCTGCTTTGAACTCGGGGTAAGCCACAGACTCGGGGTGCGCATCTCACCACCAACCATACTATACACGCTAGAACACGGGGCTTGCCCCAAGCTTGCACAGTGAGCACGCATACCGAGGGATGGGGAGCTTGAGCCGAGGTGCACTGAGTACATCCTCCCAACCCGTTTTCTGTCCTGCTGGCATGGAAAGATAGCTGGCTAAAGCCCTGGAGCCACCATTCTGGGCTCCTCGAGTTCTAGGGCCGAGGGATGGGCTTGGGTGACAGCACCAAGCCAGTGAGAGGCATTCAGAACCCAGCCCCCAGCCGGTCGAAGCCAGTCACCCGCACACCTCCTTCAGTTACAGTGACCTGCTGCTGCTCTGACTCCCAGGGGACCGTCACCCCCCAGGGGTGACCCTGACCCCAGGGCCTCCGCCCCCTGTGCTCAGCCCGAGGATGCGCCAGGCCCCCACGGCTCTAATGAGTCCTCCGTGTGAAGCATTCTGTCTGCGCCGGCCAGCGTGACCCTGAGACGCTCTGTCAGCGTGGAGACCGCGGTTTTGGAAAGGCAGGTGAGCTCCCCAGGAGCTGTTGGGTTCCCGGGCGGTGGGATCCTCAAACACCCGCTCTCTGCCTGGCCCCAGCCCTGGGCCCAGAGGCCCCCTTCTCTCTCCTCCTCATCTTGTAGGTGTCAGCCCTCTCAAGTTGACCCCAAGCCTGACCTCTGAGCAGACACAAGGGTGGGATGCGGTGGGAGCTCCTGGAGAGACGGCCGAGCAGGGGTTTTGAGCCACAAAGTGTTCAGGCAAATGAGGGGAGCGCTTTCAGGCACGCATTCGGACAGCCTCCCGACAGCTGCCCGCCGACACGTGGTCATCTCTGGCCATTTTCTGAGTTTGGCCACAGGTGTCTGTGTAGAGAAAGGGCGACTCTCCAGTCAAAGGTAGGGGAGAGGCTGCTGGGAGGGAAGGCAGCCTGTCCACAAAGAGGGCGGGGTCGCAGTCAGCAGGGCTACACAGCCCTGGGAGCAGTACTGCAGCCTCTGGGATGCGCCTCCTCCTGAGCCGCCCCTCCTGGCATCACTGTGGCCTCAGGCGACCATCCTGGGCAAGGGCTGGCACTCGGTGCAAGTGATGCCAGAGTGGGCTCGGAAGCTAAGGGTAGCGTGCCAGGGGCTGCACCGGGGTGGGCGTCCATCCAGCGGCTCTGCGGGCAGGGGTCAGGGATGCCCAGGTCTGCGGGCCCAAAGCTTGTGCCCTTCCCATGCAAGAAAGTGCCCCTGAGGGCAGGTCCCGTGGGGAGTGCCTGCAGTGGGGACCACAGCCCAGGCCGGAGGACAGCCTCGCGCTCCCCAGTGCAGGGGACACTTGCAATTTCAGCCCTGTGGCTCTGAGGCTCGAGATGACCGTGAGGGGACGTGGCCTGCCGTGTTCAAGGAGACTGGGAGGGACAGGAAGTCATTTACAAATAAGAACACAAATAATAAAAACGCCTGCTTTTTCCTTTCTGAGTGTTATGATTCATTTGATCTATTCTTTAAATACGTCATTTTTATTTAATGGTATATTTTATTTTATTTTTCCACCTTTTGACCTTTTACCTCAAGTTTTTAACCTCCCCTCACCTGAGGTGGTCTCCGGGCATCTGTCCCATTGCACACGCGGCGCTGCCGAGCGGGTTCCGGGCCCACGCGTGGACGCGCGCGCAGGAAGCCACCACCTCATCTGCCCACGGGCGTCCATTCGTAACTCCGATTTCTGCGACTGTTTTCCTTGCCACGGAAGGAAACTTGGGTAATTTGCATGTTTTGCCCAGGACTCGGGTGGAGGGCGGGGGCGGAGCTCGCTGCGGCCGGAGTCGCCGGGATCTGTGACTCGCGCCCACCGGACCCTGAGCCACAGTGTGCCGCCTGCAGTTATCAACTAACTTGGGACTTGTCGCTCTTTTATTCTACTTTTCTTTTAGGCAATCTGTGGCTGCGTAGGGCTGGGGCTGGAGGCAGGAGCACCTCGCTGGGGAGCCAGGGAGGCTCATTCTGAGGCCAGTGTCTCCGACAGCTGCCCAGCGCGGTGACCTGTCCCCCACGGTCAGCAGTCCACGGGCAGGCACGGGCACATTTCTCCAACTCTGTAACTTCCCAACTGTGAATATTTGCTTTCTCTCCTCTTTTAATCAGAAAGTGTCTATATGGAAAAGGAGCTTGAGAATTATTGCTTTGCTCCACAAGAGAGGGCCAGCACCGCCCCCTCCCACAGCCTCGCCAGCCGGGGCAGGTGTTCGCATCCCCCCCAACCCTTCTTGGGTCGTTACGACACCCGAGGGAAGACTGCTCACGAGAGCCTTTCCGTCCTCTGTGGGGTCAGGGTTGCCGCGGACACAGCCCTTCGTGGTCTTCCTCGCTCACCTTCCTCTCTGCCAAGAAACAGCCAGCACACCTCTCCTGCCCCCCAGTACGTCCTCCCAGCTGGAGCTCCCAAGTGTGCAGGGACACAAACCTGCAGGCCTTGGTCTTCTGCCCCAGAGGACGCGGCACCCCAGCGGGGTGGCGGGATGAGGAGCGGAGTTCTCCCACCCACGCC
>PITA01033760.1:0-12370 GCA_004023965.1 Spilogale gracilis | reverse complement strand
CACCGTAGGTGCCTTTGTGTCTGCCCACTGATTTTCAAAGGGCCTGGTTTTCTTCTGTGTCCATTTCACATGGAATTTCCCTTATTCAATATTGAAATCCCGACGGGTGAAAGATGAGATGTAGTCACAGAGGCCCCTTTATGAATCAGGGGCCCAATCTCGGGGCCGAGTCTCTCTTCCTGCCGGGACACCGCAGCCCGACCCCAGACGGGGCAGGGCTGGTTCCTCCCGCGGCCCGCACGGAGACCAGGGAACGCAGAAAGCTGGGAGACACACCACAACGGGGGAAAGCATTGCTGACGACCCAAGGCCAGAGAAAGGGTCGTCCATGACCACCCTGCCTCTGGTCCGAAGCATGCTCCAAGTGACCGGGTCCCACAGGGACAGAGACCAAATGCGTGGAAGTCCGCGGGAAGGATAGGCATGTGGGAGGAGGCAGGGTGAGGGAGCTCCCAGGGAAGGACTGTGGCAAAGGAAACCCTGTGGAGTTAGCACGGTCACCCTCAGACTGGCAGATGTCTGGTCTGGGGACCAGCAGCCGTGGGGAGAACGTGAGGACATGGGGGGCCCCTGCAGCTCCCCTGGAGAGAAGGGCGACGGGCACCCCTCTCTGGGAGAGCTGTGAGGAGCGCCCATCCCAGGCCCCAGGGGCACCCATCCTCCAGCAGGGCTTGGCCTCAGACTCATCCCCAGAAACTCTGGCAGGATTTCCACAGATGTCTTGTCAGGAGCACTCAGCACCACGGTGGTAGAGAGAGCAGGGAATGGAACAAAGCTAATGCCCAAGGCGATGGATGGGATCCATGGTCCCAGTCCTCATGACAGAATGTCCTACAGCTACTGTCCCAGTGTCCTCCCAGGCACAGGATGTGGGAAGCCCCGCCCGAGATCCACTCCTGCCACCCTGCTCCTGGGAACATTCAGAATTCTTTTAGGAAGAGGTGGAGGGGATCCAGGAGCATAGCAGGGCCAAGGAGAAGGAAGGTCAGCACCGGGAGGACGGATGGACGTGCCTCGAGCCGCCATCCAGGGCCTGGGCTGTGATGCCCTGAGACCTCACTCCAAATAATGACTCCTGATGAATGGACCGGACTGCTGCTCTTTTACTCCCTCCCTCCCTCATTCATTCTGTCCCTCAGTCATTCACTCCCTCTCTCACCGCCTTTCCTCGATCCCTCCCTTCCTCTCTCCCAACATGACTCCCTCCCTTCCTCCCTCATTCAGGAGAGGCTCTGGGTCCTGCTGTGACCTGGGCACTGGGGCTTCATCAGTGAGCACCCCCCAACCCACGCGCTCCCTGCCCACATGGCACTCGTGTCCACTGCGGGAGGTGACCAGGGGCGGTCCTCAGGGCTAGCAGCGGTGATGAGCACCAGGGATCTCCTCCTGAAAACAGGGGCCTGTTGCACAAAGAAAAGATTGGCTTAGAACTTCTAGAAAAATTTAGTTCTGAAAAGTGATGAAAAGTCAGTATGTCCTCGCCTCGATGCAGTGTGTGTTCTAACGGCCCGCAGGCACTGGCTCTGAGAAGCAGCCCAGAGCAAGCGCCCAGTGTTGAGTGGGGTCTGTGACGCACCTGTCTGACCCCGCGGCAACGATTTGGGCAACATCTCCAGGGCCTCTGAGTTTTCACAAGTGTCTCTCAGAGATCCTCTGAGCCTTATGTCGTCCTCCTTGGGAAGCTCTATCCTGTCCTCCTCCTTGTCTCCTGCCTCTTCTGGGATGTTGCAGGGACCTCCCACACCAGGGCCGCCCTCACCAGGACTCCCGATGTTCCATGGCCAGGCACCTGCGTCCCTCCCCGGGTCGGAGTCCCAGGAAGAGCGCAGAGGCACACAAATAAGTGAGGGGCCTCTGAAGGTCAGGTAGGGACAGTGAGACTCTCTGGTGTCTTTGCCTGCGGCAGCTCGCATCCCCCTAAACCCTCAGTGTGATGGCTCTACTGGGGGGGGAAGGACTGGAGCACCCACGTCTCCGTTGTCAGAGGTCACCAACTTGATCTGTCCACAGGTGTAGAGACCCCCCCCCCCCTTAGCCTAAAGAATTTCTGGAAACAGGGGCCATCTCGGTGGCAGCTGCCCTGGGGGGTCTACCTTCCAGCTGCCTGAGGTGGAATCGAGCCAGAAACCAGCACACTCGGGAAAGACCAGAGAAGGCTCTCTGCTCACCCCGGCTCAGCGTGAGGCCTTGCACTTGTGCAGAGGAGACATGAGAAGGTTGAGGAAGAGGTCCATCCAGGGCAGCTTGGCAAATGGCCACAACTTTGAGGGTGCTCCCAGACCTACACCCAGACCCACTGGCAAGTACGGAAGCCTTCCTGACTGAGCGTGCTTGAGCCCAACTCTGGGCAAGCTCCTGTCAATCACTAGGAGGCCAGAACCCAAAGTAAAAACAGAATTAATATAAACCACATTTAAAGAACAGAAGGAAAGTATATTGATAAGGACTCACGGGATAAAGAAAATAAAGACACATGGATTATCAAGAAGAACCTAATGGAATGTCTGGAAAAGTAACGTATATGGGACATTTACTGGGAGAGCTCAACAGTATGTCTGAGATGGCCGAGAAAGGAATCTGCACATTCAGAGCAAACTGACGGGAGAGCAAGGTGAATCCTCTGATCTGAAGACCAGAATAAAATGAAAGGAAAGGAGCAGAGCGTTCGGGCTGCAGAGTATAATGAGGAATAGGAACACTCACAGCCCAAGAGAAGAGGGGGAAGAGAGGGAGCAGAAATTATTGAACTAACTCTCTACTTAACACAAAGGAAGCAGTAGAAGAGGAACGGAAGACTAAAAAGACACGAGACACAGAGAAAACAGACAGTGGGAGGGCGGACATAGATCTAGCCACCGGGTGTCACATGCAACTGATGAATCACCGAACTCTACCTCCAAAACTAATAATACACTACTGGTTAATTCATCTATTTTAAATAAAACTGCCAGCTATTTTAATAGCAAATAATAATAATAATAATAATAATAATTTCACTAAATGTAAATGGATTAAATGCTTCAATCAAAAGGTAAACACTCAGACTGGATGGAAAATACCATCCAGCTCCATGATCTACAAGAGAAATGCTGCAGATTCAATACACAAGTAGACTAAAATAACATGGTGGAAAAAGAGACACCACGTGAAGAGTGAACATGAGAGCTGTAGAAGTTATATTAAAATCAGAAAAATAGACTTTAAGACAACAGAAATGTCACCAGAGATGAAGATATTTCATCACAAATGAAATCTTGAGTCTTCAGGAAGAGAAAATAATTGCAGGTGTCTTCCAAATTCATGAAGGTTCTAGCTGGTACACTCTGATGAAAAACGAAACAAAAACAAGCAGCAAAGCCAAAAATGAGAGAAGAAAGAGATCAACTCCTAGTTGGAAAGGAAGAAGTGAAACAGTCTCTATTAATATACAGCACAATTCTGTGTAGAAGATCCCAGGGAATCAACAAGAAACTATTAAAATCAACAAATGAGTTTGCACAGTTTCAGGTTACAAGAGCAACATGCATGCTCCCATTGTATTTCCGCTGACCAGCAAAGAACAATCTGCAAATGAAAATAAGAGGACAATTCTAATTTGCAATACCCCCCAGAAGAATAACAGGCTTAGAAATAACTAACAAAAGAAGTCCAAAACTTGTGCAATGACCTATAAAACATTGCCAAGAGCTCAGATATTTTAAGTAGACGGGGAGATGTTCCAAGCTTGGGGATCAGAACTCAGTATGGTCAGGATGGCAAATCTCCCAAAACCAATATATAGATTCAATTCAATCACTGAGAAATCCAAGTGGAATTTTGGGGTTGGTTTTTCTTTTCTCTTTTTATATATAAACCGATCTTGAAGTATGTATGGGATGGCAAGGGACCCAAATAGCCAAAATAATCTTCAAAAAGAACAATGTTGGAGATCTTATACTTCTCATTTTAGAACCTCTCATAATGCTACAGCAAACAAGGTGATAGGCTACTGTGGAAGGATAGACAGGTCAATGAAATAAGTTAGGGCGACCAATAAGAAGCCCAGGTATTTATGGCTCAATGATATTGACAAGGTACCAAGGGAGTTCAACAGTGAAAGAGGAACATTTCCTATTAATTCTCCTGGGATAATTGTGTAACCACTTACAAACAGATTAATTTAAGTCGACACCTCCCAGCACATGGAAAAACTAACTCAAGATAGAGCTTGTATCTAAAGGTAAAAGCTAAAGCTGTAAAACTTTGAGGGAAAAAAGCACAGGAGAAAATCTTCATGACTTTGTGTTGTCCAGATCTCTTAGCTGTACACCAGAAGCACGATCCATTTAAAATAAGACAAACTGGACATCTTCAAAATTAAAAACGTTTGTGTTTTCAAAAATACCATTGTATACATAGTATCTAAAGAACTCTCTAGAAAATTAAATAAATGAAAAATAAAGAACTCTTGAGTAATAATTATAGTAATGAAGAAGGAGGAGGAGGAGGAGGAGACGCCATAAAAATGAACAACTCACCTCAAAAATGGGTAAAAGATTTGAAATGCATCTCACCCAGGAAGATGCACGAATGACCAAAGAACCATGAAAAATGACGCGATGCCGTTACTCATCAGGGAAACACAAACCAAAATCACAGTGAGCACCTCCTCACACCTACAGAATGGCATCAGTCAAGAAAATGGGCACTAACAGGTTGTCAAGGATGGCGGAGAGCGAGATGACCACACGCTACGAGCAGGAATGCGAAACGGGCGCGGCCACCGCGGAAACACCCTGGTAGTTTTCCCAATGATTGAAGGGCTGCCGGATGATGCAAGGGCCCACCCCTCGCTCGGCACGACCCAGGAGAACTGAGGACGATGTCCGTGCACAACCCTTCCCAGAAATGCTCCCAGCAGCTTTATCATCGGGGCCCCGAAGAGGGAGCGACCGAAATGCCCATCACACGGGAAACGGAGAAACAGAACGCGGTCTCTCCACGTGATGGCATAGAATATCCAGCCGCACAAAGTAACGGGGCACCAGCAGCCCATGATGGGACGAGTCTTGAGGAGGTGGTGTGAATGAGAGAAGCTCAGGTTCAAAAGGCCACCTGCTGTGTGGTCCCCTTTGGACGAGGCACCCAGAAGAGAAGGCTTTCCAGGGGCTGGGGCGGGATGGGGAATTGACGTGTGGCGGGCATGGGGGGCCTTTCCGGGGAGATGGGAAATGTTCTAAACTAGATTCTGCTGAAGGCTGCACAGGTCTGAAATCTAAGAAAAGCCATTCAATTGCAATATTAATTCGGATGCACAGTAGGGGATGGGAAGCACGCGTGACAAAGTCGTTAAAAAGGCAGTGTGTCCTCGACGCCATTCTGTGCCTTGACTAAGGCAGAGGGAGAAGAAAGAACCAAGAACTACTTCCCAAACCAACCCAGGGGTTGGATCAGAATGTTACCAGCGCTGGGGCCGGGGCAGAGTTCCAGGGGACAGGCGTCACTGAGGGCCCCAGCTTAGTCACCAAAACCGCGGAGCTCTGGGATCCTTTCCACGGTCACCCACCACATCTCCCCCGACCCCCAAACACAACAAAACCAGGGCAAAGAGAGCACGCTGCGATGGAGAGGGAGTCCCCACTCGCTTTAGCCCGCAGGAAGGGGCGAGCTGTTGGCTGAGCCTCGGAAGTCACCCCGTCACCGGGGATGCCGCGCCCCGCCCGCGACGGCCAGAGCTGGGGGGTGCAAGCCCGACACTGGCTTCGCTTCCCCGAGGCGTGGCTAAGCTAACGTGCCGTGCCGCGCACACGGATGTTGATGTTGGCTTGGCGCGTGCACGGAGGACCGCATGACCGTCTGATGCTCGCTTCCTCGTGGGACCGCCAAGCCCGCCAGAGCCCAGTGCACACGGATGTTGATGCTGGCTTCCCCGTGCACGGAGGACCGCGGGATTGTTTGAGGACGAGGCTCTGAGTCGGGCACGGCCCCTCGCTGGAGTTTTAAAGGTCAGCTGCTCCACTTTCAGAGGCACGCCTGCTTTGTCCACAAGCCTCCTTCCTTGTCGCTGGGAATCCGCAGGCTGGGAGCGCGTGCAGAGCCCTCCCTCACCAGAGCCGCCCTCTGGCGGTCCAGCCCCTGCCTGGCACCCATCACCCCCGCCCCTCCCCCGCCACACCGCCTGCTCCGTCTGAGGTCACCCTCGCCGGGCGTCGGCTCCCGCGGCTGGAGTCTAAGCTCCCATCAGGCCACTGAGAGCCTGGGAGCTTTCCGTGCCTCTACTCCGGGGTCCATGGGGTGGGCTCATCCTGGCAGGGTTCCTACCGTGGCTCTCTGAGCCCCCCACTCTCTCTCCCCACGTCTCCCCGGCTGGTTCCGGGGGACAGGACTGATCGTGAGATCAGTCAGACTCACCGTGGGGCTGGGAGGGCGGTCACGGTCAGTGCTCATGGGAACAGTTGCTGTGCGAGCCCCCGAAGAGCCCCCAGGGCTTCCCGGAGCCCCCGGCTTCCCACACTCACGTCCCTGGGTGCCCAACAGCCTGAGGACTGTCAGCCCTTCTCAGCAGTCTCTCCGATGCCTCGGAAAACCGGAAAATACATGTTCAACACCCACGAGGAAATGCCCAGCTGCCCCCCAGGGACCAGGGGGGCTGCAGACCGGATGGGGGGCAGACAAATAGGGTAGAAATTGTGGCGACAATCTGATCACCCCCGAATTAATGTTGTACCTAATGGCAAACCTGTCAAAACCCTGGAAATTTTTCGGGGGAGGTGACAGTTATGGGCAGTTTACATATTTTCTTAAAAGCATAAAATTACCACGCTAATATATTGGATCCTGTTGAGTGCAAATAACCTTTAAAAAAAATCCTGATGATGTAGTTGGTCCACGAACAACATGGATTTAAAGTATGTGGGCCTCTTGCACCCGAATTCTCTTCAGTCAATGTAGTCCGGAGCTGTAAGTGTATTTTCTCCGCCTTATGACCTTCCTGCTGACGTCGTCTTTCCTGCAGCTCCCTGTACGTGAGACACCGCATGTCGCGCACGAGTGCGCTCCCCGTGAGTCCACTGACGGCTGGATCAGTGCGCCTTCCGGTCAACTGTGCGCCCTCAGGAGTTCAGTTCTGGGGGCCCCAGAGGGATATGTGGCTATTCGGCTGCAGGGCGTGGGGTCAGGGCCCCTAACCCCCGCATAAATTCAAGAGTCAATGGCACAAAAATCAGAAAGTGCTGAAAATTCAAAAGTAGGAATTCAAATCTCCCTTGGTCAGCCCCCGACCCCGGGGGCAGTCTTGGTTCAGGGTGGGGCCACCCCGTGGGTGCTTACATCGAAGGGCTCAAAAAACCAGCACAAGGGAGAGAGGAGAGTCTCCAGGACACAGGGATTCAGACCCCCCCATCCCCGGAGCGGTCCCAGGTGGGCCTCGGAGGCCCCCCGCGCACGCCGGGCCCCACCGCCCCTTCCGTGGGCGGGGCCAGAGTCAGGGCTCCTCCATGTGAAGGCCAGCGGCCCCTGTGCATCCCCGAAGGCTGGCCAGTCCTGCTGGTGGTGGCGGCGGAAGCGCCGGCGCCATCGCTGGCTCGTCCGTGGGCGCCGGGGGAGACGGCAGGTCCCCGGACTGCTGACGTGCGGGCTCCGCCTCTACCTGGGGCTTCAGTAAATCGTGATCTCCAAAGAACACGACGGATCCGTTGCTGTTTCAGACCCTGCGGCGTCTCGTCATGTCTCACCGCCCCCACACCGCCTCTGAGGCTGCGGCAGAAACGGCTTATTCCCTAAGTATTTACCCACCTCTCTGAGTCTGTCACCGAAAAGGACTTCCCAGCAAAGCCCTGGTGTCCAGCCGGGCCCGGACGGGAGCCTCCCGGCGCTCAGCTGGGGCGTGGGCAGACGAGCAGGTGCTCAGGTCCGACGTCGGGGAATAGGGCCTCCCTCCCTGGGCCCTGGTCGCACGGCTCCCGCGGAGCAGCTGGGGTGTGCGGGCGGGCGGCTGCGTGAGATGTCCTGGTTCGGCTAGACTGGGCCCTCGACCCCCAGAGGCAGACGGGGTGCTTTTCCACTGCTGCCTGCTCAGTGGCTCCTGCCTGCGAGGCTTCCTTCCCCTCTGCTCCCGCCCTGACTCCGGGTCATTAGGGAAAAGTGCCCGGATTGTCGTCCTGGAGTTCACAGGCCATTTGGGGCACTTACTGGGCTGGCCCTCAAGGCCCCTGCTCAGAGCTCTCCCCGGGTGCAGAGGGAGGGGCCCAGGCCCCCAGGAAGAAGCCTGGCTACGAGGTCAGCACCCATCCGGAGAGCCCTGCGCCGGCTGCTGCCCGTGCTGGCCCAGGCCTGTCCGGCAGGACCCGGGCGCTGACCACCTAGGGGAGCCCCACACGGCTCCCTGACACCGCCGGGGTCCCCTTCTCAGGTGCGGGTGTGAGCAGCCGCTGAGGAGCACCTTGTGCTGGGCCTGGGGGGGCGGGGGGGGGAGAGGTTGGTGAGGCCTCCCCTGGAGGCCGTGTCCTCGGGCACCGGCGTAGCCGCCAAGATAGGAGGACACGGATCTGAGCTGCCTCCAGGCACACGCCTGCTTGTGTGACATTCACGGTGACACGGGGCAAAGCAGCGGTACAAAGGGGTCCTGTGTTCAGAAAAGCCGGGCGTCCAGCAGGAGCTCAAGGAGAAGAAAAGCTGGAACACAAACACAGCCGACCTTTCCCGGAGGCAGCCCCTTGGCGACCACAGGGCCCTCGGGCTGCGCTGCCGCTCCCTGGGGCTCCCGTCCTGAAGGAGCGTGTGAGCCAGGTAATGGAGGAGGTGGGGGCTGAGCCGACCTGGGGACGAGGCCCCGAAGGTTTCCACCCTGAAACACAGCCCTGCGTGGACGCTGCAGCTGGCCCCTTCCTCCGCGGGAGAGGGTGGCCGTCCTGGGCTTTGCAGGACGGCAGAGGCTGGAGGGACCCCGGGAGGAAGATGGACAGCTCAGACAGGCGGGGCTGGTGGGCTCGACTCACGGGGCCCCTGGGGGCCAGTCAGGTGACAAGGAGGTTCAGGGGACGGAGAGCAGAAAGAATGCACAGTTTGAATCGTGGTCACATATGAAAACAGGGAAAACTGATCGAACTGCACATTAAAACACTAAGTACAATAAACCTCACCAAATCTGAGAAAAACCGTAAAATTGGATGAGCTCTCCCTGCACATCCCCCTGAAACGGTGTTGTCCCCTCTCTGACAGCCGCTAGGCCTGATGGCTACTTCTTTGGACATCAACTTCCTCCTGGTTCCCGCAAGAGAAAGAGAAGCCAGCCCGAGCCCGAGCGAGGAGCAGCTGAACCCTGGCCTCTCGCCCGCCGGCCGGGGTGCTCAGCGGCGCGCCCCCCCAGAGCGACGTGCCCTCTGTGGAGCGCTGGCCATCCCGACGCAAACAGCGTTGACCGACCCCCCTTGGCCTGGTCACCATCAAGCAGCCTAAGCGTGTGGGGAGCAACACGCAATTTCCGACAGAGAGGGCTTGCGTGGAGGCGGGACTTCGATGGGAAGGGACCGCTGCTTACAGCCCGAGGGCGTGGGTGAAGCCACCGGGGACTCCGACAGGGCCCATGCAGAGCCGAGCTTGGCGCTCCTCCGAGACCCACCTGCCCACCTTCGCTGCTGTGGCCCATGGCCGACGTCCCTGGGCAGGGACTCCAGGGTCACCAGCACGGGGGGCAGCAGGAATCCTCCCGAGCCGAGACCACACTGGGAAGCCAGCTGCAGCCCTACACACTGAAGTGACCGTCATCCCGCCCCCCAGAGCCCAGCTGGTCACTGCCCATGGCCCTGCCACGGGGCACCTGTCGCACGCAGCAGCCACGGATGACAATTCCCATGCACTGCAGGCTAGGACGCCCACCCCTGGGCAGGGGGAGCCCCTGCGGGCAGATTTCCTTTGCATCTCACCCTGCATCTCACGCGGGGTGCCCCTCACACCCTCACGGCCACTGGGGTGCCTTGAGGGCCTGACGCCCCTCATGCCCTTCGCCCACTTCTCCGCAGCTGCTGGTCTCTTCCCAGTTCCTTCGGAGGAGTTCTCTGCGGATCCTGCGTCACACAGAGTTTTGCATTCGCACGCCCTGCAAGCCTTTCCCCCGTCTGGTTTGCCTTTTCACCCATTGGTATTTTTATGGCACTTTTCGTGACCATAGGACCTACCTCCAGGTCACAGGGTACTAGGTCTACTTTCCTTTTCGGGTTTCCAAAGCTTTGCTTCCCATAGTTAGGCCTCACAGTCTGCCTGGAACCGCGCCCGCGTGTGTGCATGTGTGTGCGTGCGTGCGTGTGCATGTGCGTGCACGTGTGTGTGCGCTTGCATGTGTATGTGGGTGTGTGTGCATGTGCGTCTGCCTGGAACCGCGCCCGCGTGTGCGCATGTGTGTGCGTGCGCGTATGCATGTGCGTGCGTGTGTGTGCGCGTGCATGTGTATGTGGGTGTGTGTGCATGTGCGTCTGCCCGGAACCGCGCCCGCGTGTGCGCATGTGTGTGCACGTGTGCATGTGTGTATGCATGTGCATGTGTGTGCACGTGTGTGCACGTGTGCATGTGTGTATGCATGTGCGTGCGTGTGTGCTTGTGGAGTGAGGCGGGGACTTCGGTGTCTGAGCCCCAGCCCCGAGGGTGAGCTCCGTGTACCCCCAGCCCCGCACAGACGTTCTTGCCGCACACCTGCATCTCTGACCCCGCCCAGGTCTGCTCCGGAGCCGTCGTCTCTGTTTTCCGGGTCCGCTGGGGCAGTCCGACGACAGCACTGTCCCCGAGCTGCGGCCCCGCCAGGCGCGGCGTCTGCTCTCCGCTGAAGCTTCTTACCCTCTGTCTGAGCAGCCTATCGCCTCCTCATCCTGACGCTGTTTCATTGCGTCGCTCATTTTTTCATCAGACTTGCCAAAAGTTCGTGGTCGGGCATTGTTCCCACACAACCAGCTCTGCCACGATTGGTTCTCCCCGTCTAGAAAACATTCTAGTTCCCTTCTTTATAACTTCTCAGCTTCTCATTTCTTTAGGCTACTTCTATTATTTCTTGATTTAAATTCTTAACGCACGCCTTACCATTGTTCGTGCTCTGTATAAAGGCAGCCGGCGCCCTGGGTGTTGTCCTCTCTGAATCTCCTTGGCTTCATTGTCGTCGTTCACATGGCACACAGGGCACAGGCTGGCGCTGAGCCCGCAGACGCTCCTTTCTGGGAGTTTGGAGGCTGAACGCCCACAATCCTGACATCCACGGATTCGGGGTCTCCTCCTTGGCCGTGGTCTTCTCCTGTGTCCTCACCAGATGGGAGGGGTGAGAGGGCCCTCCGGGTCTCCTTGCAAAGCCACTCATCCTCGCTCTGGGGGCCCCGCCCTCAGGGTCTGCTCCCTGCCCAAATGCCCCACCTCCTTGCCCATCGCAGGGGGCTAGGAATCTGCCGTAGGAATCTGGGGGGCGGGGGAGATGCAGATTTTCAGGCGCCCTAATTGTTCCAACTTGTTTATAGTTCCTCTGAATATTCTGTAGTTTTCATGGGATTTCCTTTTCCGTTCAGGAAGACAGATGTAGGCTTGTCTCCAGCCACTGCTCTCTATGCAGTGGTTCCATTTTCACGACCTCGTAACCAAAAAGGGGTAGACTCTTGGTATCACGTCTTGAGATTGCCCACATATTCTGTGTGTATTTTAAAAGAATGGAAATCTTCGGTAGTTGGGGCAGAGTCTCTGTATGCACAGACTTTATCCATTTGATCTGGAATCTGTTGTGTTGACATGAACTTTTTTTTTTTTAAAGATTTTTTATTTATTTAACAGAGAGAAACACAGTGAGAGAGGGAACACAAGCAGGGGGAGTGAGAGAGGGAGAAGCAGGCTTCCCGCCGAGCAGGGAGCCCGATGTGGGACTCGATCCGGGGTCTCCAGGATCATGACCTGAGCCGAAGGCAGTTGCTCAACCAACTGAGCCACCCAGGCGCCCGACATGAACTTTTTTTTAGATATCTTTTTTGATATATATTTTTTAAAATTTTATTTTTTTGTCAGAGAAAGAGCACGCAAGCAGGGAGAACAGCAGGCAGAGGGAGAAGCAGACTCTTGGCAAGCAGGGATCCCGATGCAGGACTCGATCCCGGGACCCCAGGTTCATGACCTGAGCTGAAGGCAGATATTTCACCGGCTTCGAATCAGGTCATGATCCCAGGGTCCTGGGAACCCCAGATTAGGCTGCCTGCTCGGCCGAGAGCCTGCTTCTCCCTCTCCCCCTGTCTGCTCTTCCCCTGCTTGTGCTCTCCCTCTCTCTCAAATAAATAAATAAAATCTTTTTAAAAACGTGTATTCGTTCTGCTGTATTCTATCGCAAGGAGCGGGGAATGAGAGGAGGAGCGGGGAGTGAGAGAAGGGGGGGAAA